>KZ807069.1:106044-116945 GCA_000696205.2 Oncopeltus fasciatus
TTTTTTTGTAAAAATATTGTAGAATAATTACAATTCATAACTATTAAGACAAAATCTTGTTGATATATATTTTTACACAAACACACGCAGCACGAACGCACGCACGCTCAGACACAGAATAGGCTCCTATGTAGGATCAGTAAACATTCCTTGAAATTTTTCGAATGTCGCGCCGTGATGCCAACATGAATAGGTTGTTTTTCCAATTGTAAATCTGCTATTAACTGCTTATTTTTAAGATTAATATAATTTTCACGAATAGGCTTTCGTGGACATTAGGATTAGGATCAGGTTATAGGGCGATCAACATCATGGTTATTACGCCCTGACTATTGGGGTTTATCTAGGGTTAAATCTGTTATCCATTCTTTTAAATGTTTTCCGTTTTTTAGTCTTGTTTACATTACGTTATATAGTACTTGGTGTGCAATAAGTTATTTTCGAACACACAGACATACACAAATATAGATACAAAACCATTTTAAAAGCAGAAATATAAATTATATAACTTAAAAAGTAAATTAACAATTAAAATTGAAACACTATATAAACAATTTTAATATAGCAACAACATAATACAATTAGATATATATAGTGNAAAAAAAAAAAAAAGGCATAGTTGATATTTTTTTGGGGGGAGAAGGGGGGAATTAAATTTTTTCATATATGCCTGTTTCTCTTAAAATGCCCATAAGTTTGGCTACATTGGATTCGTGGACATTATGACATATATTATGTAATTTGTTTTAAATTTCAAATGTTTAGTAATGAACTATTTCTATACATAACGAAAATTTATAAATATTGTATTATGTATATGAACTGTCTATACATAATTGTTTTCATTAAAGCAAAATGAAAAGTGTCATTCCCACCGATTATGAATTTTCAACTGCAGACTGATGCCGATCCGTATGCTACACCAAACATACACATTTTTGAGGAATGTACATCGGAACATTTCCCTTAGAAAAATCAGGCAGGGTATGTCTTTACCATAATGCGAATTTATAAAAAAAATATTTCGATTCTATAGCTATTTCCAGCAAACCGTTCGACGAGCTCTTGTATGGCTGATATCGGCTGAGGGGAAGGAGGGTTTATGGAGTGACTGAATTGCTAACTTCTTCACAACTTTTAAAGAATATATCAATAACTAGGCGTAGTTGGTTTAATTTACCTTTTTCTGACGAACTTTTCTTTAATTAATACGCATACTTAGACTTTGCTTGAGTATATGTAACTTCTAAAATCTAACTTTTAAAATATAAAACCATATTCGTTATTTTAGCTTCATTTCATTGACAGTTAAACGAACTAGTTTTAGGCTGATTTGTGATGAGGAGAGAGAGATACAAGAAAACTAAGAGAAAGACCACAATTAATAATCATAATATATTATGATAACTTTTAATGTAATTATTATCATAAATATCTTCATTACTAAAATAACTACATAATATATAATAGGTTCAAAATAATTTTCTAAGAATATGTGCTTTATTGAAAAAAAGCCTGTATAAGGAAGATATTTAAGAAAAAAACTTAGGGGGTTGAGCACATCTTCGTTTCCTCTTCACAGTGTCGTTAATTTTTTTTATTTTATTGTATTTTTCGCTTATAGTACCAGTTAAAATTCCTGGGAAATCTGCTATGTCTACTCTGCTATTTATTTTATTTACATGCACTTAATTAAATACGGCGTCAAGCTTATGTACTTCATAAGCATGGCTTCATGAATATTAATATTTATGAATATAAATATAAACCTCTAGCTTCTTTGTAAGATTATTCATTTGATCCCATCGGGACATTTACTAAAGCGAGCTTTATTCATTGTGAGGATTGTGTAAACAGATGTTTACCTGCTTAAAAGTTTGATGAGTATGTAAATATTTGAGCGCCGAGCAGCGAAGACACATCGTTTAAGTAGGATCCCCCAACAGACTGTCAATGTTTGACATTCCAGGAGACGTCTGTTGGGGGAGCGCTTGAGAGATCAGGTGCTAACAGGGCGTACACAGCCCGACAGGCGACTCGCACTCCATTGTTCGGTACTTCTACCTAACTTTGGTAGGTTAGTTGTCGTCTGGGGTTACAAGGGTCTCTAATCGGTCGCCATATATATGTGTACATATATAGTGTGAGTTATTAACCTCGTTATCAAATATAATTTGAAGGTTATTAAAGGCCTAGAATAAAGTAACTGTACAAAATTATTTGACCTAGATCCTCACAAACTTCAAATTATATATATATTTATNTAGAATGGATTCATTCTGGTGAGTTTTATATGTAAGGATTTTGTACGCGACTGGGAGTATGCCTTTGAAATATTCGCGATCTTTTAAGGAACACTTTTTCAAGATTTGGGCAGATAGAACCTGTGTCCGACTTTCTGGTCTCTCCCCAGATCCTGAGTACTAGATGAGTTATGAATGAATCTATAGATTACGAGAGTTTTAGCTTGGATAGTGGCCTTTTCACATCGAGAAGATCATGTTCATTCATCCACCGATCGTTCTAGAGACAGTCAATCATATTGTCGAATATAAGGGAGGGATAATTTAGTACTGACAGTGGTGCATCTAGTCTGGTCTTAGCTCTTATTCGTACAAGTCTACCTATTATTTATATTGTTCAGATTACTAATGATTATTATAAATATAGGACTATCATACCTTCTATTATCCGTCTTCATTGGTTTCTGCAAACCATCTTCATGCAGAAACCAATGAAGACTGATAGTTCTATATTCATTGGTAGTGAAAATAACCTTTTAGATTATTTACATAAATATAGGTTTTTATTTAATAATTATATTTTAAACTTATTGTTCATATTGTTATTTTTTTTAAATTTTAAACAACGAACTTCAACATTAGCCTCATATATATAAATAAGTTATTTGCAACTTTTATTTTAAAATTTTATTTATTTAATTTTTTTAAACATTATATTATTTTGTTCTCTGCTTTAATTGTATTTTGTTATAAACTAGCCTTCTGAGAGGAATACAATATTTTAAAACGTTGGCTAAAAGTACCTTGTGTGTTATATATTAGTGATATATTAACACATCCCAAGATTTATTATTAATTTATAATGTTTTTAAAACGTAACATTTTATACATTTAAATAAATGAAGAAAAAATATTCCCTAAAAATATGGAAAGTTTTTAGCTAATTCCGAAGAAATCTAGCTATTGAGGTTGTTCTCAAAACAGATTTTGAAAGTTATTTGTAGATTTTCTCCGATCCTACTTACTTTTTTTTTATAACCTTTATTTACGTATTATATTCTGTTAAAAATAATTAAAAACATTTTGTAATTTGATTACAATGAATAATAGAAAAAAATGACATTAATGAAAGTCACATGAAAAGAGAAGNTATATATATATAGACACAACACACACTCTCCCTCATTAACAGATGTGCGTGTGTGTCTATCAGCTTTCTACAAGTAATATTTTCAATTTATTATTAATGAAATTAATTGTTCTCTTAATGAAAATCGGTATTTAACTGTCAAATACAAAATGGAAGGATGAATTCGTAATTGAGCGAAATCAGACGAATAGGACAGGAAATAACCTTGAAAAAATGTCAAAAAAGAGTTTAAAAAAAAAGTTTTTTCGATGTAGCGTTCGTGATATTTAGTTTATTTATTAGTGAATGAAAGGAAATTAATTTTAAACTAATACAATTTAATGTTGTTTGTTTTTTCCAATTATTTAAAGACATTTTGTCGGAGGATGGATATTTCAATGGATATTGAACAATTAGGAAAGGGGTTTCACGTAAAACTATCTTTCGAACCATAGAATAGAAACAGTAATTGGAATAAAGGTCAAAGAAGTTTTAGTCAGATTGTAAATGATAATTTAGATAGAAATTTTTTTTTTTGTACTATTACAATTAAAGGAGTATGTATGGTTGACCAAAGCATGAAAAAAGAGTGCTGTATACATTTAAGATTTAAATATAATATTAAAGTGCCTCTCGAGTAAAAAAAAAAATCAACAAGAGTAAGATAAACAAATATAAAAATAAGACAATGAAATAATAATAATAATAATAAAATGAAATAATTTGATTAAACTAAATAACGACGAAAATAACTAATACTAATTACTTATTGAAAATACTGGAAAATGTAACCAAGTAGACTATCGTTTACAATTTAATTATTAAAGGTGAACTAATCCTTGAGTAATATAATTATAAAACTTTGTTATCGATTGTTCTTCAGTGAGCACAAGTTAAGTTTTCCTTCCTCTCTTGAGCTTGATAATTCATTCTTTTACATGGGTATGAACAGAGTCGTCGAGAGGATACCCAATAAATAGAGGATGCAGCATCTCCGACCTTCTTCATCAAGATACTTCAGTCCAGCTGGAATTCTGGTTGGAAGATAATAGTCTGAGTCGTGAAAGTGCTTTCTTGTCTTCCACTGGAATGTTAAGATGGAGGTACTCCTCGCCCGGGCCTAGTGGAACTTAGCTGTCACCATTTCACTTTGAATACAGAGATCTTCTACCTCTTAATGTCAAGTCAACAGACCTTGAACAAGGCCTTCGGCTCTCTCTTAAGTGATATTGTATGTATCTTCAATCCTTCCATAATATAGTCTCTGTCCTTCATTAGCCATGATTAAATGGTCTGCTTTAATGAATCCCTTTGCCTAGTGTGTACAGGACAGTATTGAGAGGCTAGATCCAGACAACATCAAAAGGCTTGTTAGAAATCGGTTTTCTAAATCAAAGTTTTGTAGTCCTTTCTATCAATTGAGTCAATATCTCAGTTTTTGTGGTAATCAAGACCTAAGCGCCCCGGAGTTCTTATCAGCATGAATAATCTCGTTTAAGCAATTGGAAAGTACGGTTAGATACTGGAGCTATAAGCATATTCTTATAATATTCCACTATTAACAATTAACCAATTGAAATCTCCGAAACTACTAAATTTCCCGACATAAGATTTGATCAAACTTAGTGCTGGATAATAGAATGGATTCATTCTGGTGAGTTTTATATGTAAGGATTTTGTACGCGACTGGGAGTATGCCTTTGAAATATTCGCGATCTTTTAAGGAACACTTTTTCAAGATTTGGGCAGATAGAACCTGTGTCCGACTTTCTGGTCTCTCCCCAGATCCTGAGTACTAGATGAGTTATGAATGAATCTATAGATTACGAGAGTTTTAGCTTGGATAGTGGCCTTTTCACATCGAGAAGATCATGTTCATTCATCCACCGATCTAACTCCAGATAGCTTGATCACTTATTGCACTAATTTTTCTCAGATTCAGCTGATACTTTAAGTTGTCTTTTCAGATTTCTAACATTTCATATTTACGGCAGATAGCTATAATTTGATCTGATTAAATTTGCATTAAACCCAGTTCTTTACTTTATAATTTCAGCGTTGAATTTTCATTGATTTTCTTCAGAATACCACCAGCTTTCTCTTCTCCCCCACGTATTTTTCAAGAGATTTCTGGTTTTTGTTTAAAAGATTAGAGATTTTTTTGCTTTTCGTCTTTTCTCAGTGGCTTTGAAGCAGCAATGGTTTCAAGAACCATATTTTTTTTGCTATGTTCATATAATTTCTTGAGCAACTTTTTTCATATTCTTCTCCAGCCTCCTTTGCCAATGTTAGTCAACAGAAGCATCTTCTTGTTTGAGTGGTTGGAACCTATTATTTAGCTCAATTTGGTATTATGATATTACTACATGATCTTTTAGAGAATTCATAATGTGTTCTCGTAGTATCCCAAATGGCCTACTGGATTTTCCTAAGCCTTTAGCTGAATTTAGTTAAACTGATGAATTGTCTGAACCACAGTCAAATCTACGTTCTTCTGACATCATTATCGAGCTTATATGCCTTATGTCGGTCAGGGCATGACCAATCTGGTATCCAAACCTGTTTCCAGGGATTGTCCAGGTGGTTTTATGGGTGATCTTCTTATCTTCTGGTAGTGCATACACATTAGATTGAGGTAAACAATCTCAAACAAACAACAACTCTTAGTACACTCATACCTTCGTTGGAAGCAATTGGAATTGCTGGAGCTCAATAAATCCTATTACATGTTGTTGTTTAAAATTATGCTAAAATTATTTAGGGTTCCATTATTATTTTAAAATCTAAATATAGGAAGTACAAAAATACATGCACCAGTACATGTTAAAAGAGATTTTTAAAATTCAATAATTTAAAATATCATTATTTTCATTACTAAAAAGTCGAGGCACTTCTTTAGTTTATACAAATTCTCTTTACTGGTTTGGAAACTATTTACAAGATAAAGCCAATTAAAAAGACAGTCCAATATTTACTTGATATCAAATTGAAAGTGCAAGAGTTGACAATTATTTGGTAATAAAACTTAAATAATTATAAAATGTGTCTCTTATAGAGCCAGTACAGAGAAACGTAATTATTTTTTCCAGATATGACTAAAATTTTGTAAATGTTTTTCTTCAATTTTTCAGGAGGACTTGATCCTCTCTGTTTTCTCATGCCTGAATTTTAAATAGTCATAGTATGATTTTTATCCTTTATTTCAGATGCTACTCGTCTTTGCCAAGGATTGTCATTCCTTTATGGGGCTTGGTTTCCAACAAAAGCTCAACCTATTTTTGGGCTTCAAGGTATTTTCATGAACAATTACTATTATCTATTACATGTGCAAGTACCATATACCATTATCAGTAAAGTAGTTTTTTTTTTTAAGGTATATGAATTTGTTTTGTTTTTTTATGTATTTTGTCTGACTCAATGAGAGATTCAAAATGAATTAAATAAATCCACATGAAAAAAGTGAATAGGAAATATCTGTGCAACAATTGTCATACAGATTATTTCAAATATTTATAAAACATCCTTCATTGGACTAATAATCTATTTTATAAGATGTAAGAATCAAATGCATGTTAATATATTATTACCACATCAATAATAATGCATTCTGATTGAAATATAAAGGATTAGGGCTTAACTTCTTTATCTTCTTAACATTCTTTTAATGTATTTAAGATCATTTTAATTTGTTTACGTAGGCTTCCACAGTCATCAGATGTATGTAAAGTTTAACTTTACATACATCATTTTAATTTACTTATTATAAACTTTAATGCTTTTTCAGCTCCTAAACCTACTGGGAGAAGATTCAGGAAGCCTGGAGTAGACCGCAAACCCAGACAAGCATACAGTGCAAAGCAGTTAGAGCGACTAGAAGCAGAGTTCAATGTAAGAATTATGAACTACATTTTTTCTGGCTATTATTATATATTTACTACTATTCTCTTGCTTTTAAATTATTACAAATTGTATTAATATTGGGAAAATGTTTCAATTTATAATAATATCAGAATATTATTTTTAAATGATATATATGTACAGTAAATATTTTTGTGATTTCTTCTTTATCTTTTTCTTCAGAAAATGATGAGCAATAAAACATAAGTCTAGTTCTGAGTCTAACAATTAATCAAATATCGATCAATCAATCAAAATTATTTATTGCTATTGGGAAACTCCCCTTACCAATAGAGTTAGAGGAAATAATAGTAGCGTTGGCAGCACATGTTACAATCTTAACAGTAAATATAAGTTCATTTTTTATTATTACAAACAACTGTAAAACTAAAGTCATTTTAGTTAACATATACAATAAATAGACTGAGAATGTTTCAAAATAAACAGACTGAGAGTCTTTCAAAAATGAAAAAATGCCAATCTCGAACCCAGAATTCTATATAAAATACTAAGGTTCATTATGAATAAAACCAGAGTATGTAACACTACTCTACTATAAGTACTAGATGAGTTATGAATGAATCTATAGATTACGAGAGTTTTAGCTTGGATAGTGGCCTTTTCACATCGAGAAGATCATGTTCATTCATCCACCGATCTAACTCCAGATAGCTTGATCACTTATTGCACTAATTTTTCTCAGATTCAGCTGATACTTTAAGTTGTCTTTTCAGATTTCTAACATTTCATATTTACGGCAGATAGCTATAATTTGATCTGATTAAATTTGCATTAAACCCAGTTCTTTACTTTATAATTTCAGCGTTGAATTTTCATTNAAATATAAATAGGTAATTGCATTCCTAACCATAAATGTACAAAAAGAAATTACAGTTTTTACATTAATCTATTATAAAGAAATGCAGTTTTAATATTTTTGGTATTAACAAGAACTTGTTCTTAGATAAGTTCAGACCCTCAAGCTCAAGGATAGGTAAATAACAAGTTTTCTCAGTAATGGGCTTATAGATAGTCCACCGGAAGATTATGTGGCCTAGTCTAAAAAATTCATAAAGATCACAGATGGTACAAAGTAATTCAGTGTCTATTTTGTACCTGTATTTGTTTATGTAGAATAAATATGACTGGTTCTAGATAGCCAGATGGTTATAATTGATCTTTGATAATTGATGTTATTATCTATTAAATAGAATGCTGGCAATCCATACAGTCAGATTTTATGGAGATATGAATTAAAATGTGAATTATAAATTATCTCAATATCTATAGAAATTAGGTGGTTATCATTTATTTTAATGAGATCCCACAAATGCCTTTGTAATAGTGAAATTGAAGAAATGTTAGCCATCTGATTCTTATGATTCTTCTAACCTGTCCTTCTTTTTCAATAAAACATAAAGCAGGTATGATTTACAATAAGCATTATTGATAATTATGAATAAAGTTATAAATTCATTTTTTATCAATTACTTTCATTATTATTCCATTATTTTTTCAGGCAGACAAATACCTTAGTGTCAGCAAAAGAATGGAACTATCGAAAGCCTTGAACTTAACTGAAGTACAAATTAAGACATGGTTTCAGAACCGGAGAACAAAGTGGAAAAAACAGCTTGCATCCCGACTAAAATCTGGTGGAGTAAGGCCACCACTTTACCTTCCTGGGTATCCTCCACTTTTCCCTGCATTCATACCAGTCCAAGAGAACACAGAACCAATGGAAATATGATTTTTTTTCAGTTTTTAAATATTTATGTAAATACTAGATATTTATGTATGCAATTTTGTAGATAATGTATGTAAGGTTAATATTTATTGCATCTTAATTGTTATGTTAATATTTTTACTTATTATTGTTTCTTTAATAAATAAAAAAATGCAGTTTTATAGTTCTTATATTTAGTTAAAGTGATGTTAATTGTTACCATTTATTTTAATGTAATTTTTATATATTAATTATAGCTATAAACATCATATTTCAGTATAGGATATGATTATTGTGATAAATTTGTAATTTATTTTAAAGTTTTTGACTCAAAATATATTGTTATAATAAAATAAAACAATTTATATTTGGTAAATTTTATGGATAAACCGATTTTATTTCAATAAATAATAGCCAGGAGCTAAGTTATATAATTTTTTAGGTTGAATTTTGCAGTCATTTTTATGCAGATTAGTCTTAGATAGGTTACTTAGAATATTTTACTAAAACATGAACACAAGTTTATGAGGAATTTTAAATCCTAATACTCAGTATATATATTAAGACAACTTGGTCAACCAGTTTCCTTTTTCTAATGATTAAATCTCAGAATGTTAGAAATAAATATAAAAAATTCAATATACAGGACCAGGGCAGGATATAAGATAAACTGATTACCTCCCTGATTTCCTCCAAATATCTAAATGAATTTGATATATTGAGGAACTCATCATAATAAGATCAGATAACCTTGAAAAATCCTTGGTATAGCAGCCAGGGTAATTTAAGATATCTGAGATTAATGTCACAGCACGATATATATCTCATATTAACTGTGAGAAAGAAAAGGTGAACAAATTTATTTTTTTTGTTTCTTCATCTGATCCCCCCACCCCTCTCTCTGATTTTTACTCCAAACTATACAATCCTCATCAATGTTCAAGATGTCGCAACTACTAAGATTTAAAAAAAATTATCTTCTACTGTTAAGAAAACCAATATCAACTTCTGAGAATGAGCATTATACATAAAAATCAGTACTAAAGTTATAATGTTTTAATTTTTTGTTCTATAGTTTGACTTTTTTTTTATATAATTGTTTTGTTTTTGCTCCACTTCAATTTAAATTATCCTCAAAAACTATATAATTTAGAAAACTTGTATTTTATTTACAGTATAAAAAATCTTTCATGCTTTACATTCTTTTAAATTATGGGAATCCAATGCCTATAAATTACCCTTTGTTGATTACGTCCTTATGTGACTTTGCTTTGTGGGATGACTCCCTGAAAAAAATGTAGTAGAAGTGGAGGGTACTTCATAATGAAATCATAAAATGGATAGCAGTTCAGATGAATTAAGATTTATCCTAAACCTGTTCTCCCATTATTAAAAACTAGCACTTATTATAAATACATAAAATCCTCTTAATACTTAAAATGGCAGAATAATGGTGACTTTTGAAGGTTATATTTGATAGGTATTTTATTTTTCATTATCTCTGATCTAATTTAGTTTGGAATTTTGTAAATATATATAAAACCAGTGAAATCTCTTAACTTTTATATTAATTAATTACTGTACTAAATATGAAATTTGTAAGAACTGTGTTGGCTAGATTGTTGGGATACAACTTTTTTTATTCCCTTCCTCCCCCCTTTTTAGTATTGTATAAATAAAAAAACTGGTTGTAAATTGGCTGGAACATTTCTCTGATTAACAAAGAGAAAATATACTCCAGCAAGCTGATGCACTGCTACACCATATTTCAAATGTATTTAATTTCCTCAAAGAAACTTCTGTCTAAATGTTAGAACTATATCCACTCTGAACTTCTAGATTTTAAGGCAGCAAAAGAAGTACATAAATAATGAGTGGCATTAGGAATAGAGGGGGGGGGGGGGGT
>KZ807069.1:119501-150237 GCA_000696205.2 Oncopeltus fasciatus
CACCATATTTACATGGTCGTGTCTTTTAATATTTGAGGTAAAAATAATACTTACTCATAAAGAATCTAGAACCAAGTCTGTTGACGCAGGTGGGAAGCCAGATACTTGTGGGTATACAAGCAAGTCCAACAATGACAGTGTTGAGGTATACATGAGTGTTAATAGTAGTTTTGCAAGGACCAGTTTCCTCCAGAAATACAGAACTCACTTCACACACAGAAGTGCTTTCTCCAGGATGAAGCTTAGAATACTCCTCAAACCTCGTAAATAACTCAGGGAACCAGACCATCAAGGTGTAGTAACTACCAAAGCACAGAGAAAGAGAAAAATTTAAGATATCTAATAAATATAATTTTTCTAGAGTTAATCCATATTTATTGTAATTTTTTTAATACTATATTGCTTATTAATTCACAGCAAAAAAGTAGAAAAAAATGCTTTACTCGAATTGAAAATAATATATTTTTAAAATTTATAAGTTTATCCTTCCAACATAAAATATAAACAAAAGGATAAAACTACCAAATTACTCCTCTTGTCCTTAGAAATGATAAAAGGAAAATTATCCTGAATTGTAATGAAAAATGATCAATTTAAGGGATTTTTATAAATGCAGAGGCAAACTCAAGAATTCATTTCACTAAAAGTACAAGATAATATGTTTCAACTCTTAAAATTAATTATATCAAGATATCTAAAATAAATTCATAAAACTAGTTGATTGATCAAAATCAATTTATTATAAGGAATATTAGACAGCTAAATATTATTTGAAGCATCCTTTATTTTTTTAACATGAAAATTTGAAAAAAAAAAAAAAAATTATAATTCATAAATAACACTTTATAATTGAATTAAAAGAAAAAAAAATTATAGTCAGTACATACCTCTACATAGTGCAGGATTTTTTATTATAAGAAACAAAGCATTTTTATTTTCTAAATACTATATGCTGATTCAGTATTACTAATTATAATGAAGTGATATTTATCTTTCAAATAAAGATTGCAAAAAAAAAAAAAAAAAAAAATCAAGTAACATTGTGATTGAGGATTAAATCAATCAAATTGGCTTGGCCTAATTTTATTACAAAGATTGGTAAAGACTTACCTAAGTCTTTACCAATCATTGTAATACATTCTTTATTTTAAAAAGTGGCTGTAATAAGCAAGCATTATTACATTACATGGAATGTTTTCTAAATAAATAAATATTATGAAGATTGAACACATTTTTAATAATATGAAAATTTTAACATAGAAAAAATCCAATAAGTAAAAGATTTTATTCATTTATAAACTCTTTCTTATCTAATTATAATTGTGTAAAAAAGAAAAAACCACAATTCAGCATTCTTCTCTTGCTGGGTATCAATAACTAAAGAGCGTAACATATATGAAAATATGAAAAAAAAAAATAACCAAACTAGTTTATGTAAAATAAATATTACTTTTATTTCCCTGAGATATTAGGTCCAAGATTAATTTTAAATGGCTCAAAGAACCCTTCTTGGACTCTCATGTAACAGATATAAATAAAGATTACCTGCATGAAAGAATTAATAAATGTAGCTTTGGTCACTAACAGTTCATTCTATTATTTTTTTTTTAAAGACAAAATTAGAACGATAGAAAATTTTTACCTATTTTGTAAGCAATTAATAAGATATTCTTACTTAATTTAGCAAAAAGTGATATGAACATATTTTTTTTTTTTCGGAGTTACTAAATTCAAACTGAAAGCTTCACACTTTCAATGAGCATAATTCTTTCTGCTCAATCTTGTTGTATAACATATACTAAACTACCTCAGGTCCCTATATAACTTAGCAAAACACTGGTTAAGAGTTTATTTTGACTATTGTATCAGTTTTAGTGCTTTGCTACCCAAACTTTGGTATATCAGTGTCAATTCTAAAAGTGTAGTTGAGACTAGTTTTTCATGCCTCTTCAACTGCTAAGGGCTTCATTTTTAGCGGCAGAAGTGCACAGGCAATTGCAGTACCTAAAAAATACAATATATATTTATCATTTGTACTGCAAAAAAAAAATAAAAGGCAATGTTCAATGTTATATTTTAATTCCTAAGTAAATTTAATTATCACCTTCATACTAAGGTATAACAAGAACTTTGTAGAAATACGTTGTTAAAATCTCTATTATTCCTAAGTATTATTGATATATAATTATATTTATAAAAGAAAGTTACACTTTCGACGAGCTGCATAATATAAGCCGCTTTCTCATGCTTCATTTAATATAGATATAAATAAGAGTAAATTTTATTAAGAAGCCAGAAAGAAAGAACAATAAGCACAAAAGGTAAGACGAATGAAGTTTGCTCTAGACTGGACGGGAATGTAGAGTGGCGAAAGAACTCATTCCTCATAGATACATTTCTAAATTTCTTGCTTAATCAGCATCTTTCGTAAAAATGTTATACACCATAAATTTAAGAAAATTACACTTCATACCTATTAACATCAATACATTTTTTTTTTTTTTTTTATAACGCAAACAAAAATGAAGAAATTATGCTTAAAAATATTGATCTCCCTCTCCCTCATCCAATTCCAACTAAAAATAAATAAATTTAAAGGCTTGGTAAAAAAGCCTAAAGACCATTATTAGTTTCTATATTTTAAAAATAACAGGTTCCTCCCAAAACTTGGAGATCCATCTTTAAATATTTTTCTTCAAATATATATATATTTTAATTCTTACATAATTTACATGATATATAATTCAACATACACCTATTTTGGTTAATACATTTTTTTGTAATTTAAATGATAACAAAGGTATTGTTATTAAAGATTTTAATTTAATCTTTAATTGAATTTTAAGATTTAAATTTTGTTCTTTGTTTGGGATACATTAAGGCTTAAAATTTAGAGTTTCACCTATTTGCTTCTTGGCTAATGCATTGAAATCTGCAGATTTTGTACTCATCGCTTTTGTCATATATCCATCATGTATACCACAAATAGGTGACTTTCAAACTAATAACATTTCTTTAGTTTTATTGTAATGTATTAGTGTTCATAATTTAATAAACTCATTAATAAAATGAGACATATAACAATTTAAATTAAATAAGGCATTTTTCCTGTGGAACTAAATGTTAAACCAAATATTGAAATATACTGAGAGATTATAACCAGAAGCCAAAACATATTCTTTTTCACCATAAAACTCTGTACTTGTATATTTTTGTACTAGGTTTCAATGTAAAGAGGTGTATAAAAAAAAAAAAAATTATCAAATTCAATGTTTCATATTACTGTAAATTTTTTTAATCCTATTTAATACTTAATCATTCCTTTAGAGCATTCTCTAAGGATGCTAAATCCCATTCGACTTCTTCAATAAAAGCCTCAGTTAAGTTATTTATCAAAGAAGAAACATGACTGTGAATAACAGAATTCTCATAATTTTAAGGCATTACTAGAAAAGACATTTTATAGCCACTGAAGCAAATTGTGAAATTATTAAATATGAAGGGGAATTTGTCTTTGACCAGTGCACTGGGTGGCTTTGGTTTGAAAAATTTATCAGAGGAGATATGGGCATTGGAAAGGAAGAAGGGCTCTGGGTGACCATTATGCTTCTTGCCAAAGCTTCTTGCAAAACCTCATTATTGAATAGGTTTTGCAAGAAGCTGTTGAGTCAAATCTGTCCAAAAGTACTCGGGAACTTCCCAGGGAGTGTGGGGTGTTGAAAGATACTGTTAGTTGCTGTCTACTCACCATGGGGAAGGTGAAAAAGTGCAGTATACTGACCCCTCACAAAGTTACTCCTCAACTAAGAAATTTGTGAAAATTTATTCAAAAAAACCTTCTGATATGAGATTTTACCAGAAGATTGTCACCTCTGATGGAAATTGGGTTTGCTGGCAAAGTCCGAATACCTGTGAGCAATGGCTTGATCATGGACAAACTGGTTTTCGGATCGCTGCATGAGGACAATTTTAAAAAATCGATGCTTTGCATTTATTGGAATTTTGTGGGTGTTATTCATCATAATTTTCTGCCTGATGAATGCTCTAAGAATTTTGAACTCTACTGAGAATAAATGGAAAGATCAGAAGTTGTTTGAGCTTTATCCCATCGAACTAAAGAAAAGTTTAAAGAACTGCATGGGTTTGAACTTCTGCCTCATCCACCATATATTTCAGACCTCACACCTTTGGATTTCTACTTGTTTTAATCACTGGCACATTTACCTCATGGGAAAAATTTGATAATTCTGCGAAAGTTGAAATTGTAGTTCAAGAGTTCTTACAGTCACCTCAAGGAATAGATTTAGTGTGCTATTGAGCAATTGGCTAACAGATTGCAAATTACAGTAGATAAAAGTAGACTATGCTTCAAGTATTAATTGTATTTTATATCAAAGATATAATAATACAAATATTTGGTAGAAAAATGGTTATTTTTATTTTTATTTTTTTATACACTTCCTATCTATCTATAAAAATAGTTGGCTAACCATGAAAATTAGCTTATGAGGAGTAGGAGTTTATTAATTAAAATTTTTTTTTGTTACAAATACTGTATTGGGAAAAAAATTTACAAAAAAATAATTTGAAGCCATTTTTTAATGAATAAATAATTTTGAAAAATTAATATTTTAATGAATTTTAAAATATTTATAGGAATAATTGGTAGTTAATTTTTTTATTGTAATTCACTTGTTTTATTAGTTAGATTTGATTAAATAAATTGTTTCCAGGGTATTGTTAAATTTCAGTTTGTATACATCTTTTGATGACAAAGACATATATGCTTTTACAATCATTTCAAACAGTGAATGAAATATGGTTAAAAGACCTAGTAACTTCCAGTCAGTTAGATTTTTATTATTTTCTTTTATTAAGCCCAATGTCATTTCCAATCTATTAAAATTTTATTTTTTAACATTTTTAATTTTATTGCTTTAGCACTTTTGTTGGGGAGCTTCATTTTGGCTGCATTTGTTGGCCTATTTAGGAAGTATTATCAGTCCATGCATAATGTGTCATACACCTGACTTGGCAATTGTATGAACATATCTTTTAATTTCCAGATTTTATTTTTAAATGCTTTCTTGCGTGAAATGCATTTCAAGCTTGATTTTGAATATGAATAGCTTGGTTTCCCTGTGTGAAAATTGCTAAAATAATAAATAATGACAGAATGTATTATGAAAATAACATTTAAAAGTTTTATTAGAATACCATTTCTACTCTAGATACTTTTAACATGACCTTAAGAAAATGATCCTACTGAAATGTTTTTTTAAAATAGACTCCAGAGACACAAGACTTACCAAAAAGCATTGCCGAAAAGGCAATAATTGGAACAATGCAATTCATATCAATGAGGTAACCAAATGATAAATTTCCAAGAAGAGCACCAATTCTTCCAAAAGATATTGTTAATCCTGTGGCCATCACCCTATAATACAGAATATAGTATATTAAAATGGTATTTGTAAAAAATATAGTTATTTAGAAAGCTATTAGTATAGGTTATATAAAAGTAAAAATAAATGAGGAGAAGTGGTACAGTTTATTGTCCCTGACTGAATTGATAAAAAGGAAGTCTGTTTTTAACACTACTCTTATTTGAAAATAAAAGAGTTAGTTGTATATTTAATAATAAAGACAAAACTTAAATGGTCAAAATTTTAATTTTTTATAAAATTTAATTTTTTTCAAAATAGTTTTTATTTTAGGTGTACAAGAAATGTGTCTTCTTGTTGGGGGTGAATTACCAGTGAGGCAAGAAATTATATGCCTCAGAACAAAGTAAAACCATTAATCTCAATAGACTGTGTCGAGAGGAACAAAAATATCTGATGGTGAGAAATTTTTGAATAGGAGTTTAAGACTTTTTATTTATTTTTCTCTAAGTTCTTATTGATTTTAAATATCTCAGAAAGGTGAATTTATTAAAAATTTAATCAGCTTTCGAATATGTCATTTTATCTAAGCTGATTTCTCAATTATTTTAAGTTGTTTAATACAGAAAAAAAATCCTTTTTTTTTTTAATGTAAATATTTCTATATTTCAACATTTCAGATACTAGATGATAAATGCTTCCAGATATTGTTATACATTTTTTAATTTTTGTAACACTAGCACTCTAGCTCATGTGTGCATACTAATGTCTCTCTTAAAAAAAAAAAAAAATGTCAAATCGCAAATGATAAAGAGAAAAAAAGTTATTTCTTAATACAGAAATTTAGACAAAAGTATAACTCTATTTTTCTCTAAGTGACTAATCAAAATCAATTTCTTATTATAAGTGAATTCATTTGGAATTTCAGACTCCAAAAGACCACCACAGTAAATTTTCCAATTACTTTTGAATTATTTAACTAAATTGAATAATAAATAGGTCAAAGAAATAATCAATTCTACTTTTTTTTCCAGCATTCCAAATTTCAGATGTCAATTGGCTTGAGATATTGGCAGTTTTAAAGACAATGAGGCATATTTGCTAAACATATGAAAAAAAAAAAAAAAAGTGAAGGATTAAAAAGCAGTTCCAATAGCTTGTCACATGAAAAATGGTGAGGGGGCAAAAACATTTGCTCCTCCTTGTAGTCAGGTAAAAGAGAGCTCTGATAAAGCCTAGCAACTGGGATAGATCAATATCTAAGCCAGTTCCATCATGAGTTCAAGTTAGATTGAATATAGTTCAATGTTCTTCGTAATTTCTTTTTGGGAGGTCAAAATTGTGCCTAATACAGTAGTTTTGAATTAATAGAGGAATCTGTGATTGGTCCAGTGCATTGGCCTGTGCAATAACATATGTGGCTGTCACCAATAAAAAATAATTTATAAATAAATCTTTATCTAGCCTTCACATTAAAAGAACATTTTTACAAGATATTAATTCCCTAAAATTATCTAATAAATCTAGATATAACTGAGCTCTGAAGAATACTGCTTTGACCAATTAAAACATTGGACTTCAGTCAACATATAAATAAATGTTTACAGAACTGTACTAAGACCTGCAAGTTTATTATATTTTGATATATACTTTAAGTTTAATTATGGAAGATATGTTAAAATTAAGTGAAAATCAATGAACAAATTAGTTTGTAGATCACTACCTAGAGAATTTTAATCATTAGTTTACTTTTAGTTTTAACAATAATTACAATATGCTTACCTGACATTTGTAGGGAATATTTCAGTCAGCACCATATAAAATGTGACAACACCTAGAGATGTCAAGGACTCGAACACACAGGAGAGTAAGAGATTCTGAAGGGAGGATGTGACAAAGTACATTGCTAATGTAACTATTCCAGCCACAGTAACACAAAATACTAAAACAAGAGGAGATTATTTTTATTCAACAAAATATCAGATTCAGTTTGTTTATTTTATGGTTATTTGTGAAATTACAATTTTTCTAGACTATTATATAACTAGCTTAAACTTTGGTACTTTATGAATTTGTTTTAAAAACATTTGAACCACAAATACATATTTACAAGTTTCTGTGTATTTGTACAGTTCAGAGTAAGAGTTAAAGATATTTAAATCCTTTGTCTGATTAGATCTGTAATTTTTTTTTAAAGCTGATAATTTTTATGTTCAACTTTAAGCTGATAACATAATACAACAAATATATTTATTCAATCATTTAATTTTTAGATAAACATTTTGTAGGCCTCTCATGGTCTTGTGATTTTTATTGCTGTTTACCAAGCCAAAGGTTGCAGGTCTAAATACAGAGGTCCACACTAGAATTTTTTCAATAGTGGATAAATCCTTTACCAAACTGTGAAGAGGGTATAGAGTCATCAGTTCTAAGCCTGTGTGGCAAACATGCTCAAAGAAAGATATTTTCATTTGGATAACATATTGGTTGAGCAACATTGAGGAGTACCACAATAAAACCAGGATCTCAACCCACAGGTTGCCTTAAACTTCACAACTAATGTGGCACCACGCTCTTCCATCCACCAAGCCCTCAAAATGTCAATTTTTGACAGTGGTTTATTGACATACTTATCTAGCTGGCGTCAAATTTAAATTGGGTTTAAATTAAAAGTATAATACATGATGTACATGTGTTCACATGACACAATGTATATAATTTTATCATGAGTGGTTTTTTATATTATTTTATTTTATCAAGGGTTATTAATACCAACCAGAGGTATTTTAAGGAAGAAATTAGTTGATAAACAATGATTTTTAATAAACCAGCAATTTTTATTTATTTTATTGTTATCCTAAAAATTATAAAATATATATATGTGATCCTCAAAGAACCTTTCCCTATACATAACTATTATTATTTTTTTTTTTTATAAACTTTTATTTATTTAGTACATTCTGTCAAATAAAAATATTTTGTAATTTGATTACAATGAAATTAAAAATGACATTCAAGGTCAATCACATGAAGAGAGAAGGTGACTAATGACACCACTCTCAAGTACATAACTATTAGAAGAAATATATATTTTGACCAAGAAGAATGATACTTATTATGAGATTCATAGCTAAATATTTGGTTATGTGCTTAACAGGCGTTAATTTTTAGAAGTCAAGTTTTATTTAAAGCCATCTCAAAGTTAGTCAGAGGTTTTAGGTAAAAGATATTTCAAATGAACAATATTAGAGGGCACTTTTAAGGGAGCTATTTTAAATATTTACATTAATATCCCTGTATTATTATTTCAATGCGTCTTAAAATTTTGTAAATTAAGAATTTTAATCAAGCTGTTTAGTAGGTTGCCAAATACAAGTCCCATTTTCAAGGTTCAAATACAGAAATATCAAAATAAAATGTTTCATAGAATTGTATTCATTTTTACATATTCTTATTCAAGCATTTAAGGAGGTGTTGTTTTAATATAGAAAGGAAAAGTCACTAATGCATTGTCCAATATTATTCTATGTGTAAAGCAAAATTTTTTGAGAAGAGATATGAAGGATGGTGAATTAAGTGAGAGGCAGTGTCTTTTAATATTTGAGGTAAAAATAATACTTACTCATAAAGAATCTAGAACCAAGTCTGTTGACGCAGGTGGGAAGCCAGATACTTGTGGGTATACAAGCAAGTCCAACAATGACAGTGTTGAGGTATACATGAGTGTTAATAGTAGTTTTGCAAGGACCAGTTTCCTCCAGAAATACAGAACTCACTTCACACACAGAAGTGCTTTCTCCAGGATGAAGCTTAGAATACTCCTCAAACCTCGTAAATAACTCAGGGAACCAGACCATCAAGGTGTAGTAACTACCAAAGCACAGAGAAAGAGAAAAATTTAAGATATCTAATAAATATAATTTTTCTAGAGTTAATCCATATTTATTGTAATTTTTTTAATACTATATTGCTTATTAATTCACAGCAAAAAAGTAGAAAAAAATGCTTTACTCGAATTGAAAATACTTAAATTTTATCTATATGTAAATAAAATATTTTTTTATAAGTCTAAATTAATACTATGACTAAATAAGCAGAATACCATATGTAATGTGAACTACATAAAAGTTAAAAACAATTTTTTAGTGGTCAATATTACTGACTTATGAAGTATTACTTATATTAGACTATGATAGTCAGAAGAAGAGAACATTAAATGATTCTCAAATCTGTAAAGTTTACAAATCTTGACAAATGCAAGTAAAATAATTATTTAAATATTTCCTCTTATAATCATATTGCATCATTTGAAGAGGAGAACAGTCTGATTTTATACCCTCTTCCAGTATTGTCATTGGTAATCTCAGTCATTAGATGTATACCTCATCAACACAGTTCGATTCAGAAGTCAGGGTGCATGGTAATCTCAACCCCTTGTCTACATAATGTGGAGATTCGAATACCATATTGCAATATCCTGACCTCAACCGATTGGGCAACTACTACTTTTCTAGAAATGTCTTGCGGGACTTTTTTTTCCAGCAGAGTTGTCCATTGTTTGCCATTTGCTTTCTTTTCTCAATCCTGTTTATCTGAATTTATGAATTGAGCTTTTAAATATTTTTTATAGTTTGAAGCCCACTGGTGAGTTCTAGCAGCAATGTTTCATTTAATTGTGGTACAACTTATTTGAAATTTAAAAAAATATTTAGAAGCTAATCAAACCAGCAAGCTTAGTCAATTAGGGAGGGAGGATACCACAAACCCAAGCTTTGTTTTGCTTTATCAGTCAAAGTTACTATAAAAATGAGGAATTTATAAATCTTTTGTTTTACATTACTATAAAACTTTTGTTTTCATTTTGTAAAAAATGTATGGATTATAGGAATATGAATCAAATTTTTACATAAATTTAATTTAATTTGATTAAAAAAGATTGATTTTATCGAGTGAAGTAATAATTTAAATTATATTACATAAAAAGCTCGCATCAATGCTAAAAGTATCTATGGGTATGTATATAAGAGAATACCCATATTCTACAAGTGTTATTTAGTTTCAAGGTCCGCCATGGGTAGGGTTTTTTAATAGAAAATACTGTACAAGATTGATTGAAATATAATGGCTACCTACATTGTAGCCTTCTCCTAGAACATTGAAGAGGTTGTTGTTGTTGATGTGCGAAAGCTCGGCAAATATCAACAACTTGACACAGTCCAACCCGGAAAAAGAAACGGTAAATACATTTAAGAGGTTTTTTTTTTCTTTATTAATTTAAAAAGAGAAAAAACTGAAACTTCATATAACTAAAAATTCATCACTAAATCAGAGAAAGAGGCTCTGAAATCATCCCTTATAGGGCAGTACAAACCTTGTATGCTGATGGTGTTGATGTATGTATGAATCTTTGGTTTCATATAGTAAAGTATACATTTTTTATTCAGCTGCATTAGTTTCATAATTTAACAGCATTTTAAAAGTAAAACCATAATTTACTTTTAAATTGCTATGTATAAAATAGCTAAATAATTTTTATTCTAGCTCCTTGTCTTTTGAGTATGTAAGTATTAAATGATGAGTTAGACAGGTCAACTATTACAAAGCTTCATAGGATTTTAATAAATTTATACTTCCTACGACAAAAAATAAATACCAAAAAATCTATGGAATCTATTTTATGTGTAACTGAAGTTATTCATATTTTCATATAATTTATGGTGTATTTTGACCATAAAGGAGGGCATTTGCACTGGTCAAGAAGAGAATAAAGATTTTAGACAATTCCCCATTTTTGAAAATTAAGAACCAAAAAAATGAAGAAGTTTAGGAATTGATCAAGGATACGGTAAACTTTTTTTCTTTCTTTTTTTTTTTTTTGAGAAATCCTTACAAAAAAACAAAATAATTGTACATCACTTGGTGCCAATGTTCAAAACTCAAGTGCAAAATAAGCATAAAGATTCATATTTTTCACTCTTATACAGGACTATTTTCCTTATCAATATGCATAAAATTTTGAGTATATTTTAGAAAATGATCCTTCATTTGTTGTACAACTAATTTTATAAATCTAATTTTAATAAATGAGTGGTTTTTAATCTTGTAAAAAAAAAAAAACTCATACAATAGGAGAGATAGATTTCATTTTTGAAAGCAGTGCATTTTAATCCTATATAATACAGTAATAATATCTCAAGTAGAACAACAAATATTTTTATAGGCCTGTAATATTTATAAGTAAATAAAAGATATATATATATGTTGTCCTAAGATAGATGATAATTTTTGAATTCAAGTGCATCCTTATTAGAAAAATATATAAATAATATTTGAAGAAAAAAAAAATTGTGGACAAAAATTTATATTAATGTGCCTAATAGTGATATAAAATTCTTTAATCTATTTAATATTTTACAAATTCGAGCCAATATTGCTGCACAAAGAAATATAGATCAACAAATTCTTAAATTAACAATTTTGCTGGTTTATATATGATGTTCTAATAAATGCTAAAGAGAGTCTAGTTTGTTTAGTCAGTATGAAACACACAACAATAACTCAATATAAATATTGTTTTCGTTGTAGCATTTAATCCCACATAAATTTTAAATAATAAATGCAAGGGAATAGAACAAAAAATCTATCTGTCTCAGCCAGGGAATGAACCAGGATCTCCTACTATCCCGGCAAGCATGTCAGCCAGTTGCACTAGCGAGACTAGCCAAATAACTTATTAAATTCCCCGCGCACCGGGAGTCTAAACCTCTGAGTAAGACTCGAAGGAGCTGACATTGTCAAGCTATTTATTAGACACTTTTTATTTATTTTTATAAATATTGTTTTCATCGTATTATTCAATCCCAAGTAAATTTTAAACAATAAATGCAAGGAAATAGAATAGAATCCCGGAAATAGAAGAATAGAAAATAGAATAGATTTTTTTATTCTATTCCCTTGCATTTGTTGTTTAACAATAACTTAATTTCTTCTAATTTGTTAATAAAGAAAAGCCTTTATACCTTGCAGACAAACTGAATCCAATAAAGCATGTGAGAAATGTCTTTGTCCTATAAGGTGGTCTTGTGAGGCAGCGTGTGATGGCGCCCATGTTCTTCAGAAGAGTTTGCAAGTCCTTCTTTTTTTTCTTCTTTCCAATCTCAGTTGTTGTATGGTGTTTTATAATACTAACTCCCTTTTCTTCTAAACGGTCTACCTTTGGAAGCCAAAATAATAATATGAGCTTTTCCATAAATTCAACTGATATAAAAAAAAATATTTTCTTGAAATATATATTCTTGGAAAATTAAAATTTTTAATTCACAAAATTTGATATTTTACATTTTAAGATATTTATAATCATAAGACTAAATAAAAAATTTTGGCAAAATCTTCATAGTTATTTCCTTAAGAAATGTTTTATTATAATTATTACTTAAAACATATTAAAGATAATTACTTTCTAACAAACAACTAAAAAAAAAAGAAAAAAAATTGACCACTTTCTTATAATAATTGAGAAATGGTTACATGCAAAAAATTTTCTTTATATAAAACCTATACATTGGTTGAATTCAAGATGAATTAAAAAGTTAACAAAAAATTAAACGAGTACTAAAATAATCCTTTTTTAGTTTAAGTGTGCTTTAGAGAAATAAAACTATTTAGAAATCAGATTTTTATTAAATCTGCAACCCTAACTTTTTAGTTAGGTAGAAATTTAATAAATAATAAAACCAGGATTAAATACGATTATACTAGTTTTCTTGCAAATATATTTAAAAGTCCCTCTAATGACAATACTGGAGCAAAGTAGATTTGATAATCCAATTTTTGTTTAATATTATATTCCCAACCTAATGGTTTATTTTTCTATTCTAATACTTTGGGACGAAGTTTTTTATACTATAAAAACTTGGAGCATACAACAATAATTATTTAATATTTATTTTTCAAATTTTTTTTATCATTTATTTTTCACATAAAGAGTTTATAGTTAGAAATTAATGGTTTTCATAATATTCAATTTCACACCTATGAAGATTTTGCATTTTCCAAAGCAAATATTAAGTATATTTTAATATTTTAGTCAGAGAAAATAAAACGTGTCCCTGTCAATCTTATTTCGGCTGCCAATCTATTGGAAAATTGAGGTCAAACTTTAAAACACCAAACAATCTTTACCTATATTTATTAATCTTCACCATATTTACATGGTCATCTTTAGCTTAATTGGATAAAAAGGCAATTGAAATATGTGGCAGCTATGATTTACAATTAGAGAAAAAAAATAGCTCACACATATCTTTGTTTTGTCATAAACTTATCAATTTGATATTGCTTTGAAATTTTAAGAAAAAATGGAAAAAAAAAAGCATAAAAACATTCTGTAGCAGAGTGCCTTTTGCTTTGAACCCCTCCAGGCGATCACATCAGGGTTCTATACGTCTTCAGATAAATCTGAACAATTTCTCTTCTTCTAGTCTAATTTTTTGATTTACCCATTGGCTTCTTTGTGCAAAGTCTATGCATCGTGCACTGTCCGCGTTTGTGTGACACCTAATCAATAAAAATTTCCCACCCCACCCCTTCATCACTATATTGTACCGAGATAAAGTCAGAATACCAAATAGAAGCTAAAGTTCATTATTAGCTATTTTTGAATCTAGCATATTTATAAGTAAAGTAAAATTTTTTTAAATTTAATTATAGTGGATATTTTTACCAGGTTTATGATAATATATGTGAAGAGAATACTGAATTAAGAGGCTGTCTGTTTTTAAAATGACAGTGGCAAAAATAAAAATAAAAAATATGACATTTTATATTTTATTCTAAATGATCTATTGGTTCCTGATTATTTCAGTTTTATAATTGAGGGCAATATATAATAACATTATTTAATTTGAATAAATAGCTGATTAATATTTAAATTTTGTTAGCATTTAAACATTTCTTGGCATCCTCTAAAAAATGTATGTGTATACATACACACACACACACACATATAAATAAATATATATATATATATANTATATACACATATATATAGTTGTGATTTAAATAGGCAGTAGTTTAAAAATTTTATTTGGAGGTAAGCATGTAAAACCTTGTTCCAATTATTTATATGCTAAATTTGTTAATTTTATTTATTTTATGGACTGTAAACATTAGTGTAGAACATATTCAGATAAATGAATGAATTATTATATTAAAATGCAAACGTTTATGGTGAAAGAAACTTTCTTCATTGAAACCAGAATTTTCACGAAGGAACTTCATAGTTTATTTTAATATTTGGATACTTACAGTTTTGTGACTTTTCTATGAGAAGAGAACACTGAATTAAAAGGCTTTCTGTTTTTAAAATGACAGTGACAAAATGCAAATAATTATGACATTTCATATTTTATTCTAAACTATCTAATTGTTTCAGTTTTATAATTGAGGACAATATATAATTACTTAATTTAATTTGAATTTCGTTACATAAGCACTTTACTAAATATAAAGCACAATTGACTTTAATTTAAAGTTAAGCGGGCATTTCTGATTAACGATGTTTGTTCATATTGTGACAAATAATCATCCAAGAAAATCGATCCTGAACTTCGGAAGATATGATCTTATCATAAGAAAACATATTTTATTTTACTGTTTTAAGGATATATTTTATTTATTTAGTAAATTTATGTGTCAAATATAATATTTTGAGAATTTAAACTTCGATTCAGTGAAATCATTAATTGTCATGTTAAGAAATATTGGATTTATTTATATTTAATACTAATTTTTATTTTTATTAATTAAATNTTAAAATTAAAATTAATAGTTAAAGGTAAAAATTAGCCTATAACTAATTTAAAGCAACAAAATCAAAACTGTTAAATTTAAAACTGCCTAATGTAGTAGAGCCGACACTGACTCCTTAAGAGGCTGCCATCCTGTGCCCAGATAAGTGGACATTTTACTACGAGTTAGAGCTAACCATCTCCCCTCTCCTTGTAGTTGAGCCGAGACCAAATAATGCCGTTCAGTTTGATTTCTTCTGCGGTTTTATCAAATTCATTTAAAGAAAAACAAGCCTTTCAAAAAGTGTTTTCAATTTTTCACCGATCTTGCAAAGGAATCGCTAAACATGAGGTCGAAATTATCATATATAAATATATAAGGAAACAATGTGTATAACAAATAATAACGAAAGGGGGAAAAAAGAGCATATTGAACACCCACAAAAAAATGACTCAGTATTTAAATAGTCGGGGAGACTGCTAGCTCCTCCTTTCTCCCTCGGTGTAATTTGTGTGTGTGTGTGTTCACTACGCTCTTTCTTTCTCCTGTTCTAGTTATATATATATATATAACTAGAACAGGAGAAAGAAAGAGCGTAGTGAACACACACACACACAAATTACACCGAGGGAGAAAGGAGGAGCTAGCAGTCTCCCCGACTATTTAAATACTGAGTCATTTTTTTGTGGGTGTTCAATATGCTCTTTTTTCCCCCTTTCGTTATTATTTGTTATACACATTGTTTCCTTATATATTTATATATGATAATTTCGACCTCATGTTTAGCGATTCCTTTGCAAGATCGGTGAAAAATTGAAAACACTTTTTGAAAGGCTTGTTTTTCTTTAAATGAATTTGATAAAACCGCAGAAGAAATCAAACTGAACGGCATTATTTGGTCTCGGCTCAACTACAAGGAGAGGGGAGATGGTTAGCTCTAACTCGTAGTAAAATGTCCACTTATCTGGGCACAGGATGGCAGCCTCTTAAGGAGTCAGTGTCGGCTCTACTACATTAGGCAGTTTTAAATTTAACAGTTTTGATTTTGTTGCTTTAAATTAGTTATAGGCTAATTTTTACCTTTAACTATTAATTTTAATTTTAAAATTAAGATGGAAATTTCTAAATTTCCTATCAATTTAACTATATATACACAGACATACAAGCACGCGAGAGGAGGTCAAAAAGTTCTTGATCTAATCCAAAAAGGAATGAAATCAAAACATATATTATTTTTCAATATATCTTTCAGCATTACATCAATTTAATTATTTTTCTTAACCCCCAAATAATAATTTTCTTCTTTGGAAACGAATGAACATCAATAGCCTCTTAAGTTGGTCTTCGTCCTCAAGTCATCTTGAGGTCCTTTTTGCGATTACTGGGAGCTAGATTACTGTCGCTTCTGCAACCCTTCCTAGACGCGAATCGTCTTTTAGGGATTCTCGCTCCATCTTGAATAAGCTAGACCAATGTTTCACTCTGCTATAGCAAGAAGAAGAGTCCCCACACACTTTTTGTAGGCGTTTTAGGGGCGCCAGCGAATCTCATGGGATCCGTTCGGGTCTCGCAATCCTGACTGTTCAATTCCCGCCCAGGACAAGCTTTTGTCTATAAATCAAAGCTTGTCCTGATCCATGGCTGCTTAGAATAGGATGGCAACCTTTAGATAGCCCCTCCTTCCACGATTCTAAATGGTTGAAAAGAGGCTAACACTAAAAAAAAAAAAAAAAATCTGAAGGCTTTATGCTTTCTTTGTCTAAAAATTTCATGACTGCTCTATATTCAATGTTGCTCATTTTAATGGCAAGTACAAACTGATGAAATTAAAAGTATTATAAGTACTAGACAAGAAATGGCCGGGTTATGAACATTTGTTGTTTAACTTAATATATCTACTTATAAGATAAACATTACAAGGTGTAAGTCCTTTATTTTAACCCCCTCCTTCATTGGGATGCCGAGAACTTTATGGTGCCCACGCACGCATGCATGAACGCGAGTAAGAGAGAGAGAGAGAGAGAGAGAGAGAGAGAGAGAGAGAGAGAGAGCTGTGGAATAGCCTCATTTCCTTGAAGATATCTGCCAAGATCAAAATGAAGAGTGACACAATTTTTAGTTATTTTCATTGAATAAAGTTCATCGTTTTATTTACTTATTTATTTTTAACCTTCGTAAGTAAATACTTACATTAGTTTAAAGTTATAGTATTATATATTAGTATGTACTTAAAATAACAGTAAAATAAAATTACCTCAAAGGATTCTTCTGGTCGCCCTGTGTTCATACTGTACATGTACCTCAATACCTTAAGTGTCTTCTCGTATTCACCACATTCAAAGAGAAACTTCGGACTCTCGGGGAAAGAGAGGGCCCACGATCCCAGGATGATACTAGGTAGGGCAGAGGCGAAGATGAATGCATTCCACGAATCATAAATAAAATATTCAGTCTCAAATCTCATGTTCAGGGGGATTATAAGCCAAGCGAGACCTGTGGAGAAACATTACACAAATTTGAATCTTCAGTAAAAAAAAAAAAAAAAAAAAAAATCACACTAAGGGGTGTGTACTTTAAACAGATTATATATTATAAAATATTGAGAGTAAATGAGGAAATTTAATTTACAATCCGGAGAGAACCCTAAGCATGTATGGCAACATTACAACTTGGATAAAAAAATCTAAACTGTCTCAGCCAGGACTCGAACCTGGATCTCCTGCTATCCTGGCAAGAGTAGCATTCTTGCTATTAGGTTTTGCTCTGGACTGGCCGGGAAGGGATTAGATTGAATGGGAAGCGTTCACTCCTCGTTGTTGCAATAGTAAATAACTTCCTTAACAATCATTTTTCGTGTAAATTGTATTGAAAACTTACATTAGAAAATTAGATTTAAGTGTATAAAATTTGTTTGTTACTATACTCATTCTTAAGGGGTTCCCAAACTATCGGAGCCGGTTTACCTCTATGATTTCATCTATGGAAGGTGTTGAGGTTGGGAATGGACCTTATATTACAGAGCGATCTCATCACGTCTTAAACTCTGCTTTTCTTAGAACCTCATTCCTGCCGCTTACGCCCGACTTCTATGCTTGGTGATGGCATCCCCGATCCTGAGGAGCCTATAAGTACAGGCACTTATGTACTTCTGTGGACTACTACTATAGTTCTCAGTATGACCGCTCGACGGTTTGTAAATCTTCCAGTTATAGCAGCGAACAAGCATTCTGCTACTTCAATGCGGCCTGTGAATGTGACATCCTTATACCGATTTTCATTAATTATTCCCTCAAGATATTTCAAATCTGATACTTACTCTAGAGAATCGTTTTCAGTTGCATAAACCAAACAATTTGTGAGAATAAATTGCTGAGCTAAATACAAAACGGCCAAATAAAAAAAATAGAAATATGGATAAGTGACATAATGAAGAGTTTACGAGGTTTTTTTATTGTTAAAACAAATATTCCAGAAATGCAGGTTATTACTTGTCATATTTAATTATTCAGCAACTACCTCACTGAGGAATTTGCTTACTTCACACAGCTCCTGCGAAATGATTTTTTTTTTCTTTTTAGATTGTCAAATAATTATTAATTGTAGTTAAATCACTTGTGACGAATTATCAATTACCAATAATCAATATATATTGTTTTATATCCTATATAAAGTAATAGGGAGTACACTGAGAATAAAAAAAAAGAATTGGTTCAAATGGAGAGTTTTTGGCCGTAGATACGAGATACGATAGATACTCGCATTATTATTAGATTATATTTGTTGGGGTTCGGTCAAGGTATATCCAAAAAAATACAAATTTAAAAAAAAAGTGTATTTTTTAAAAGTACAAACATTTAAAAAAAATACACTTTTTTTTTTAAAATTTGTATTTTTTTTGGATCTACCTTGACCGAACCCCAACAAAAATTATCTAATAAAAAAGAATTGGGTGTAAGCGGTTAAGCTGCGCATTGAGCACAAAATTAATTCCGGAAAAAAAAAACCTAGTCAATCTTTTGCTTCTTAGTCTTTAGTTATTGTCCCTTTTCTCCTCAGTGATAAAATGTAATTAGTGTTTATGAATGTGAATTATAGAAATTTCGTTTTTATAAAAAATATGTTTCTTGCAGCTAAACATTATTTTTTTTTGATTTTGTTGCTTTAAATTAGTTATAGGCTAATTTTTACCTTTAACTNAAAAAAAAAAAAAAAAAAAAAAAAAAAAAAAAAAAAAAAAAAAAAAGGATCTTTTATATAAGGCATAGCAATTTGTTGGTAAATTTATTCAATGTAGAAACATTTATTCTGCCAGAGAACTAAAAACTTAATGGATGAAATATTTAAAGTTTGAATAAGATTCAAAATCATGAACTTTAAGAGATTTTATTGGGAAAAAAATTAGAGATATTAAATATTAAACTAAAAAAGCAGTTGTGTTGCCATTAGCTTCAGCTTAATAGGTTATTAATCCTGCCCTTGGGGCTCCAGAGTAACTTTCTCTGAGCATGGGTTATTCTTAGTAGGGGAGTCCACATTTAGGGAGTTACATTCCTTGTAATGTTTATTCTGCTTATTCACTTTTGGAATAAAATTTAAAATAAAATAGTTAAGAAAAACTACTGATAAGAGTAGATAAAAGTCAACATGTCTTCACAATAGCCGACATCTAATTACATTAATTTGAAAATATTTTACTAATATTCTGAAGGGTTATTATATATTTGATATTTTGATGAATGATTGATTCATAATTAGTATTTACAGGGTATGCTAATAATTCCTGAGGTCCAAGTAAGCTCCATCCAGCATAATATTTTCTTTCTCCTTTTGATAGGTTGAAATTCTGCCAAGTACGGCAAGCAGATACTTAGAGCTCCAACCAATCTGAAATGGAATAATTTGGTTTGAATAAAATAAAATAAAATTAAAACTGGCTTTGCCTTTACTAAGAAGCAAACGTCCAATCTATTAGTTTATTAAAAATACATGTTGATGCTACAATCTCAATTTTAATAAAAATGAGGACTGTTTAAGTGTCACTTTAAAAATTCACTAAGAAATTGGCTTTAAAACGAGAGATTAGTAATTTTGATTGATATTTTATTTTAATTATGCCCCCCCCCCCCAAAAAAAAAAAGAAAAAAAATTCAACAAAAAAGAAAAAATCAGAGCTGGAATGTTTAGATTTCTTCTTTTATAATTCATAGCATATTATATTAAAATTATGCAGTAAAATTAAATTTTATTAGCAATGCATTTAGTATATGTGTAATGCTAATAAGCAATTATATTCTCATATATTAAGAATTTGAAGAAAATCATAGATAGAAATATGTTCTTGTCTATTTTCTTGACAGATTTTTCTAGTTCCATGCTTTTAAGTGATATCTATTGCTCAATATGAATTATGCCTTTTATGGCAGACCTAATAATAATAATAATAAAATAATTCAAAGGGGCTTACGAGTGGAGGTTAAAAAGTTCTCGGCCTGACTCAGAAAGGAATGAAATCAAAACACAAACCATAGATTATTTTACAACATAATGTCCTTTTTTACCAATACATTTATTACATCTATCTGTTAGCGTAAATAAAAGAATCTGTTTATTATTTTTAAATATTTTATTTTGGTTGTGGTTTTTTATCCCACGTAAATTATAAACAATTCATGAGAGGGAACAGAATAAACAAATAAAAAATTCTGTTCCCTCTCATGAATTGTTTATAATTTGCGTGGGATAAAAAACCACAACCAAAATAAAATATTTATAAATTAAAATTTAATAAAGTAAATGACGAGAGCCGACAAAATGTATGACAATGTCAGCTACTTCGAGTTTAAGACGAAGTTCTCGTCTTTCTCGTAAGTTAGGCTCTCGCTAGTGAAGAGGGAATTGAGTGAGATATCTAGCTGGTCCTTGTGGTGTAACGGTCAGCATACCAGGCCCGGATAGCAGGAGATCCAGGTTCGATTCCTGGCGAGGACAGATAGATTTTTTTATTCTGTTCCCTCTCATGAATTGTTTATAATTTACGTGGGATAAAAAACCACAACCAAAATAAAATATTTAAAAATTAAAATTTAATAAAGTAAATGACGAGAGCCGACAAAATGTATGACAATGTCAGCTACTTCGAGTTTAAGACGAAGTTCTCGTCTTTCTCGTAAGTTAGGCTCTCGCTAGTGAAGAGGGAATTGAGTGAGATATCTAGCTGGTCCTTGTGGTGTAACGGTCAGCATACCAGGCCCGGATAGCAGGAGATCCAGGTTCGATTCCTGGCGAGGACAGATAGATTTTTTTATTCTGTTCCCTCTCATGAATTGTTTATAATTTACGTGGGATAAAAAACCACAACCAAAATAAAATATTTAAAAATTAAAATTTAATAAAGTAAATGACGAGAGCCGACAAAATGTATGACAATGTCAGCTACTTCGAGTTTAAGACGAAGTTCTCGTCTTTCTCGTAAGTTAGGCTCTCGCTAGTGAAGAGGGAATTGAGTGAGATATCTAGCTGGTCCTTGTGGTGTAACGGTCAGCATACCAGGCCCGGATAGCAGGAGATCCAGGTTCGATTCCTGGCGAGGACAGATAGATTTTTTTATTCTGTTCCCTCTCATGAATTGTTTATAATTTACGTGGGATAAAAAACCACAACCAAAATAAAATATTTAAAAATTAAAATTTAATAAAGTAAATGACGAGAGCCGACAAAATGTATGACAATGTCAGCTACTTCGAGTTTAAGACGAAGTTCTCGTCTTTCTCGTAAGTTAGGCTCTCGCTAGTGAAGAGGGAATTGAGTGAGATATCTAGCTGGTCCTTGTGGTGTAACGGTCAGCATACCAGGCCCGGATAGCAGGAGATCCAGGTTCGATTCCTGGCGAGGACAGATAGATTTTTTTATTCTGTTCCCTCTCATGAATTGTTTATAATTTACGTGGGATAAAAAACCACAACCAAAATAAAATATTTAAAAATTAAAATTTAATAAAGTAAATGACGAGAGCCGACAAAATGTATGACAATGTCAGCTACTTCGAGTTTAAGACGAAGTTCTCGTCTTTCTCGTAAGTTAGGCTCTCGCTAGTGAAGAGGGAATTGAGTGAGATATCTAGCTGGTCCTTGTGGTGTAACGGTCAGCATACCAGGCCCGGATAGCAGGAGATCCAGGTTCGATTCCTGGCGAGGACAGATAGATTTTTTTATTCTGTTCCCTCTCATGAATTGTTTATAATTTACGTGGGATAAAAAACCACAACCAAAATAAAATATTTAAAAATTAAAATTTAATAAAGTAAATGACGAGAGCCGACAAAATGTATGACAATGTCAGCTACTTCGAGTTTAAGACGAAGTTCTCGTCTTTCTCGTAAGTTAGGCTCTCGCTAGTGAAGAGGGAATTGAGTGAGATATCTAGCTGGTCCTTGTGGTGTAACGGTCAGCATACCAGGCCCGGATAGCAGGAGATCCAGGTTCGATTCCTGGCGAGGACAGATAGATTTTTTTATTCTGTTCCCTCTCATGAATTGTTTATAATTTACGTGGGATAAAAAACCACAACCAAAATAAAATATTTAAAAATTAAAATTTAATAAAGTAAATGACGAGAGCCGACAAAATGTATGACAATGTCAGCTACTTCGAGTTTAAGACGAAGTTCTCGTCTTTCTCGTAAGTTAGGCTCTCGCTAGTGAAGAGGGAATTGAGTGAGATATCTAGCTGGTCCTTGTGGTGTAACGGTCAGCATACCAGGCCCGGATAGCAGGAGATCCAGGTTCGATTCCTGGCGAGGACAGATAGATTTTTTTATTCTGTTCCCTCTCATGAATTGTTTATAATTTACGTGGGATAAAAAACCACAACCAAAATAAAATATTTAAAAATTAAAATTTAATAAAGTAAATGACGAGAGCCGACAAAATGTATGACAATGTCAGCTACTTCGAGTTTAAGACGAAGTTCTCGTCTTTCTCGTAAGTTAGGCTCTCGCTAGTGAAGAGGGAATTGAGTGAGATATCTAGCTGGTCCTTGTGGTGTAACGGTCAGCATACCAGGCCCGGATAGCAGGAGATCCAGGTTCGATTCCTGGCGAGGACAGATAGATTTTTTTATTCTGTTCCCTCTCATGAATTGTTTATAATTTACGTGGGATAAAAAACCACAACCAAAATAAAATATTTAAAAATTAAAATTTAATAAAGTAAATGACGAGAGCCGACAAAATGTATGACAATGTCAGCTACTTCGAGTTTAAGACGAAGTTCTCGTCTTTCTCGTAAGTTAGGCTCTCGCTAGTGAAGAGGGAATTGAGTGAGATATCTAGCTGGTCCTTGTGGTGTAACGGTCAGCATACCAGGCCCGGATAGCAGGAGATCCAGGTTCGATTCCTGGCGAGGACAGATAGATTTTTTTATTCTGTTCCCTCTCATGAATTGTTTATAATTTACGTGGGATAAAAAACCACAACCAAAATAAAATATTTAAAAATTAAAATTTAATAAAGTAAATGACGAGAGCCGACAAAATGTATGACAATGTCAGCTACTTCGAGTTTAAGACGAAGTTCTCGTCTTTCTCGTAAGTTAGGCTCTCGCTAGTGAAGAGGGAATTGAGTGAGATATCTAGCTGGTCCTTGTGGTGTAACGGTCAGCATACCAGGCCCGGATAGCAGGAGATCCAGGTTCGATTCCTGGCGAGGACAGATAGATTTTTTTATTCTGTTCCCTCTCATGAATTGTTTATAATTTACGTGGGATAAAAAACCACAACCAAAATAAAATATTTAAAAATTAAAATTTAATAAAGTAAATGACGAGAGCCGACAAAATGTATGACAATGTCAGCTACTTCGAGTTTAAGACGAAGTTCTCGTCTTTCTCGTAAGTTAGGCTCTCGCTAGTGAAGAGGGAATTGAGTGAGATATCTAGCTGGTCCTTGTGGTGTAACGGTCAGCATACCAGGCCCGGATAGCAGGAGATCCAGGTTCGATTCCTGGCGAGGACAGATAGATTTTTTTATTCTGTTCCCTCTCATGAATTGTTTATAATCTGTTTATTAATTTTTCTTAAGCCTCAAGTAATAATTTTCTTCTTTGGAACCAAATGAGTATCGATAGCCTCTTTGAATTGATATTCGAAATAAAGAATATGAACACATTCGATATTTATTATAAGGGAAATTATATAAAATACATCAATGACTTTATAAGAGCTTACTGTATTTTATATAACACAAAATATTTTACCAGCTCATGGTGTAGATTTTGTTTAACACATAATAGTATAAATGTATCTTGTTCTTAATTATAAAGAATTGTAAAATAAGTTTTGGAAAAATATGTAAAATAGGAATAACGAAAGTATTTTTAATTTTTTCGAACGTAAAATATAATTACGACAGAAGAATCCCCTCTGAAGAATGGCTTAATCTAAGATTACATTGTTAAATTTTAATTTTCTGATGTTTAGAATTTGTTTGTATATTAATTGATTCACTGATTCAATTACACATATTTTGGATAAAAGTTTTAATAAGAATATGGAATATGAGAATGTGTAGCATATTTTTGAAAAGCTGTTTATTTTCTAAAAATAATCAGTTTTGTCCAGTTTTGTTTTACCAGAGAGCTTTGTACTGGCACTTGACAGCATCGATTTAACAAATTTGCATTTGCAATTATTTTCAAGGTTTTGGATTGAAAGAACTGGATTCTTTGGATGTTCTGAAGGCTTGGTGACACCCTAGATTTCTACTCCGTAAGTTTAGATTGATACTTGCCAGAAAGTCAAGACTTCTTGTGTCTACTGAGTAGAACCAGAGTGACTGTCACTCTGGAGGTCGTACTGATGGATCAAAGGTAAGTCTATTTTCATAAACCGCTAAATGTATTCGAGAGTATGGAGAAGAATCCCCTCTGAAGAATGGCTTAATCCAAGATACATTGTTAAATTTTAATTTTCTGATGTTTAGAATTTGTTTGTATATTAACTGATTCACTGATTCAATGGCTTTACACATATTTTGGATAAAAGTTTTAATAAGAATATGGAATATGAGAATGTGTAGCATATTTTTGAAAAGCTGTTTATTTTCTAACAACAATCAGTTTTGTCCAGTTTTGTTTTACCAGAGAGCTTTGGAAAGCCAGTTAATTAGGTTGGGAACGTTAGGAAAACTCAGCTTTGAAAGTGGGTAGACAGTTGTTTTTCCACGATTAGATATAAAATAATTTTAATAATCTCTTGAAGTTGATGTTTGAAGGGATATTTAAAAGAACTATTTGACTTCTATTCAAAATGTAAAGTTTTTAGGTAACTACTTTTTTATTGTACACGTAGGCTTCCACAGTCATCAGATGTATGTAAAGTTTTTTCCGGGTTGGACCGTGTAAAGTTTTTCGTGGTTGCCGAGCTTTCGCACATCCTGTGATGGCTTCTTCAGGGCTGAATAGAGAATGGATTCAGCCCTCAAGAAGCCATCACAGGATGTGCGAAAGCTCTGCAACCATCAAAAACTTTACACGGTCCAACCCGAAAAAAACTTTACATACTTTTTTATTTTTTGTAAAGCGAATCTGCATTAAAATATCTGAAAATGCTTTGGAAATTAAACCATTACGGGAATACGGTTGGAATGAGGTTACACACGCCGATTATGGAAGCCGATGTAGCTGCAAAGAGCCACTTCCAGATTCGTGTTCGGAAGGTAACTGAACAGCGGGGATACTTACGCAAAGCCGTTGAGGAAGCGGAGAAGGACGAAGAGCACGAAGTACTGGGCTATGCTGGAGAGGGCCCCTGCCAGGCCGCCCACGAGAAGAGAGGTGGCCAGGACGGGCCGTCTCCCGCCGAGGTCTGCACGGAAACCCCAGAAGAACGAGCCCAGCGTCATACCTGCTCAGAGGAACACACTTTAGTAATAACATCAGTAGTGTCACACACTAGAATATGAAAGGCAATATGCGTAAAAAGTAGGATCACTATGACTAATCTGTGAAGAAAGTGTGGAGCGCTCAACATTCATAGCGTAAAAATGTTCCAGAAATAGTCGTAGAAAGTTAAATTTTGTTATTTTAATGCAATACTTAAATAACTTATTTCAAATATCTAAAAGGTTATTTTCACTACCAATGAATATAGAACTATCATACCTTCTATTATCCGTCTTCATTGGTTTCTGTAAAGGCGAGAGCTTTCTGACTTTGCCCATCTCAATCTCATCATGGACAATGTCCGAAAGCGCTCGCCAACAGAAGATAGTTTGCAGAAACCAATGAAGACAGATAATAGAAGGTCTGATAGTATGTCAAATATGATAAAGCTCTTCAATCTTTTGCCGAGAAATAAGAGCTTGCCCTGTGCCATGGATGCTTTGAATAAAGTAGTTACCTTAATATAGACCCTCTTTCATGTCTTTTAATAACTAAAAAAAAAAAAGTCGTGTTTAATTTAAAGTTGAGGAGACAATTTTTAAAACTCTTAAATTTTGAAGAGATACATATAAAGCTATTTTAATCAAAACATGGTGGCAAAAATGGTCTTTCGTTTATATTTGAACATATTTGACCATTTCTTGTGGATTTGCCAAATAAATATTCGTAAAATATTTTCTTGGCTTTCTTTCGGACTTCGGAGTTTAAAGAATAAGTTTGTATTTGTTCGAAGCATCGCTTTTTCTTAAGCACTCATTACAACAGTCATTGCTCGAAGAAAAGTTCCTAAAGCAGCATATGATACAACTATACCAAAATATGGGTTCAAGTTGAAATTATTCACTTAGAATAATTTAAGTACTTTTCTAATGCAAGTAATTATACATTATTCTATGGGATATTGGTTGACCGTTGATAATTAGGAGGAGGAGATAGTCGGGGTTGGGTCAGAGGTTTATCATTAAAAAAAAACTGATGAACNCAATCATTTTTTTAATCTATAATCTTTATTTACATATTACATTCTGTTAAAAATAAATAAAAACATTTTGTAATTACAATGAATAGGTATAGTTGTAATTACATAATTGAATAGGTTGTTTTTTTACTTATTTTGCTCGTAATTATCTTTTTCTTTTTGTTGTTTTACGTTTGTTACACAGCCCTGAAGGAGGCCTAAAATTCACCAATTTGTTTACCAAGGTTTACCAATTTGTTTTTAATTAATAATAAACCTCTGACCGAATCCTACCTCTTCCCCATAATTATACATTATTTTTTTAGCGTACTGATATAAAAAAAAAAAAAAGATGAAATTTTACCATAATAATTTATTTGAATCGTACAGGGAGCTAACTAAAAAAAAAACAAAACAACTCTACCTCAGCCGAGAAGGTAGAGAGTTTTTCTTCTGGCTCCCTGTACGATACAAATTAATAATGAAATGTGAGATTAAATTACCACAAATATCATCTTGATTTGTATTCCATAGTAATTTTTTTTAAATGTTTATTAATACATAATATAATTTATTATACGTTTTTTAACAGTTTGGGAACATTTTTAATCTAAATCTCAAATTTCACAAAATTCCGTTCAGTCATTAACTATAAATTTAAAGCAACGGTGGACCGAATTTTTATTAATTTATTCGATTTTCAGATTCAACCTTTTTTGAAACGAAATATCAAATTTTGTGGTGAGTTAGAATTTTTATATCTCAGTTAATTTAGAACTTCAATTATGAAAATGAAGTGAAAGGGTATAGGAAAAAAGAAACTTTTTAAATGTAGTTATATTTTTAATGAAATAGATCTATATTGATACTAAATTCACTGCAGTCAATTGAAAATTCGGCAGTTAACTTATTTTTGCTGATCTTTCAGAAAATATACGGGGTTGGAATGCTGTTGACGGCATTTCTCCTGGATTGGTAAACAGCTTCTCGATATTTAATTTTATTGTTATTGTTTGTAACATTATAGCAACACTCCTAGCGTACACACTATCTGCTCTCCAGCCTCTTGGTAGGCGTAGGCTGACTATGGACTCTTCATGGTCATTGAAGCTCTCCATGGAGATGTAGATACAGTAGTTTCTTCTTGGGTTCAACAGGTTACCAAATTAGTATAATAATATATCTATTTTTAACCCTAAGCTAAATATATTTAATATAAATATGATCATTTTAGAAACTTTACAGAAATCCCGTGTTGCAATAATATTTCATCACAAATCCATTATGAAGGAAAACTAAGCGAATTCCTCAGTATTCCAGTTGAGAAACATTTGTGTTTGAACATTCAATATGTATGTAATTAAGTGCTCTTTTATATCAGTGGTATATACATGTTGTATGTTGAATATTGTTATATGTAGGTCTGTGTATTTAGACTATATCTATGTTGACTTTCTTGTAAGAAACTAAATATTATGCTGCAGCGAAGTACTTTTCGTACTCTCACTTTACATTTCAGATAATCCCCATTCTTATTTGCCTGATTTCGCTCAATAATAAACTCAGTCTTTCATCTTACATTTGATAGTAACACGTAAAATTTCATTTAGAAAAACAACTACTTTTCAGTTATACTTTATAAACTGCAAAATTACAATTTACGACACATATTAGCCCCACTCTTAATTTTTCAATCCAGCTATGTAACTCCAATACTGGTTGGGTTTCATAATTTTAAAATAAATGTTACACCCAATAGATGTAAATGATATTTTGTACTGGCACTTGACAGCTCTGATAATATCCCAATCATATTTGTAACATTTTCCTTTTTAACGATATTTGTCCTCCAATTTACATATAACATCGATTTAACAAATTTGCATTTGCAATTATTTTCAAGGTTTTGGATTGAAAGGACTGGATTCTTTGGATGTTGGGAAGGCTTGGTGGCACCCCAGATTTCTACTCCGTAACTCCAGATTGGTACTTGCCAGAAAGTCAAGACTTCTTGTGTCTACTGAGTAGAACCAGAGTGACTGATACTCTGGAGGTCGTACTGATGGATCAAAGGTAAGTCTATTTTAATAAATCGCTAAATGTATTCGGTGGCGACGATACTGGACCCCTGAGCCATTGGTCCCTGGTTCAATTCCCACAGCTCACAGTAGTACTTTTTTCTTTATTTCTGTGCATCTTTTTGGATTCTTTGGATTCTGTACATCTTTTTGGATTCTTTGGATTCTGGTGTGCTCCTAGAGAAAAAACAGCTCTAATAGGGTACCTTTCTTCTTTGAATGAGAAAAAACAGGCGGTGTGCTGAACACGCGCCGTGGTTCAAGAATAAATATATCTCAAACACGTATTTCCTCCCTGGGACTATATGTTTTTTTACGAAAAACATCCCATCAGTAGTTCATACATCAAAATACCTAACCTCTTTTAGTGTAGTCTTCCTAATCCAGTACTAGGTCAGTTCTATTATATTTTGGACTAAGGTTGTTTGTTTTATGATGATTAGCTAGTAGAATTTGAATGTGCAACGACTCGATAGATGAACTGCTTCAAAAGAATTGTGTCTTTGTGCTTCCATGGTTCGTGCGATAACTGCTCTTGCATCGAGAAGAATGCTCACATTCCTCCCTCCCAAAATATTTCCTAAGCGGAATTTGAGTCCTCTGCCGGATAACATCAAGTTTCGAGTGTCCATTCTTCTCTCTACTTTCTTTGAAACTTTCTTCCACTTCCCGACGTCACAATTCATCTTATTCTGTCTTCAAACTCCGGCTACGCTACAAGTGAACACTTTTTGCTCGTAATTATCTTTTTCTTTTTGTTGTTTTACGTTTGTTACACAGCCCTGAAGGAGGCCTAAAATTCACCAATTTGTTTACCAAGGTTTACCAATTTGTTTTTAATTAATAATAAACCTCTGACCGAATCCTACCTCTTCCCCATAATTATACATTATTTTTTTAGCGTACTGATATAAAAAAAAAAAAAAGATGAAATTTTACCATAATAATTTATTTGAATCGTACAGGGAGCTAACTAAAAAAAAAACAAAACAACTCTACCTCAGCCGAGAAGGTAGAGAGTTTTTCTTCTGGCTCCCTGTACGATACAAATTAATAATGAAATGTGAGATTAAATTACCACAAATATCATCTTGATTTGTATTCCATAGTAATTTTTTTTAAATGTTTATTAATACATAATATAATTTATTATACGTTTTTTAACAGTTTGGGAACATTTTTAATCTAAATCTCAAATTTCACAAAATTCCGTTCAGTCATTAACTATAAATTTAAAGCAACGGTGGACCGANATAATTAATTTTAACTAGACAGTACTGCCTTTTGTTGTATTTCTTTACAAGTCATTTTGGGATTTGGGATTTTACTTTCTGAAATCTGTTTGCATTAAGAATTTCGTAAGTTAACCAGATGCACCAATATATTGTTATGTTGAATATATTGTTATTCAAAGGCAGCTTATATACAAGAGTAATGATTTAATTTCATTATGTGTGAATGTTTCAAACCCAAGGAACCCTGAGCACATAAAAGCTATCTGAGCATATTATATATTTAAATTCTTATTCGCGCACACACACACATACGAAAGCACTCCTCCCCTCTCCCATATATATATATATTATGAAAAT
>KZ807069.1:180451-190949 GCA_000696205.2 Oncopeltus fasciatus
TATATATATATAAAGAGAGACTGAAAGATAATCTATTTATTGAAACTAGCTGGTAACCGTCCTTAGGGAATTGTTTGAAATTGTTACTTGCTTACGATTTCTGTCTTTGGCGAGTAAAAAGTTAATGTTGACGTTTTATAATAATAAAATTTTTTCAATAGAAAATAATTGTTATTTTAATCATAAATAATAATCAACTATTAGAAATATTTTGATAATTTAAATTGTGTATTGAAACAAAAGCTTGTTTATTGTAATAGTTTATCTAAATTGGCGACATTTCTTTAGTGCAATTCCACTTCCACAAATACATGAGTTAAGCATGTTATAGTAACTTAAATTTTGGTAATATATTCACTATAATCTAAGTGAAAAAAATTTTGTTATTTTGGGCTAAATATATTTTTGGGATTTAAAACTTTTATTTTTACGGTATATATTTCTCACAATTATTTACAATTAATGTACAAATGTTTCCACTATTAATTTTTTAGATAATAACATATTTCGAGTTTTTAAGTTATTTTTTTATTTTTTTTTTTATTACTTTTCATCAAACAATGTACATCGGGTTTTCAAAATGTGTAACCAATAGGGTGTTCGCAAACGTAATTGTCCCTCCATTAATATGAAAATTGGTATCAGGTATTATTTGATGAAATCTCTTAAATAATAGATAGAAGATAATATGATTGGTGCATAAATTTTTTCTACAGCACAAAAATAAATATTTATTATATTATCGTGATAACGTCCTTTTCATATTTAATAAATAATATACTTAGGCCTTTATCACAATATATAGCTTCTGAAAAATATTGTAAATACACATGAGTAATGCGCTAAGTTGTCGACGACACTACGTACCCTGTGGACAGTCTAGATGTATGTCCTCCTGCTCTCTCACGGCGAAGACATGCTTGACGTCCGGAGCCATGGTACTGGGGCCTGCCAGCCCGGGCCACCCTCATATAGCCTCTCCCCACCATTGGTCCCCACCAGCTCTGCCTGGAGTCCCCCGCCAGAGCAGGGGCTGTCTTCGGGGGGAAGTGCGAGGGACGAACATCCACTGGTCATCTGACTGGCCCGTCGCTGATGGATTCAGGAACATGGTGATGTTGGTACAGATGGGTCAAATCTGCGAGTTACAGTCAAAAACTATTTTGAGTGCTCCCCATTGAAACATTTTGTAGTTTTTTAGTGTCATCAAAGCAAATAAATTTGAATATTTTTAAATTTGAACAATTATTTTAAAATTGCAAATAATAACTGCTAACAATTTATTTAGCAAATTTATGATTTTTTAATTTCTTTGGTTAAATAATCTAAAAGGTTATTTTCACTACCAATGAATATAGGACTATCATACTTTCTATTATCCGTCTTCATTGGTTTCTGCAAACCATCTTCTGTTGGCGAGAGCTTTCGGACATGGTCCATCCTCATGGCCGAGTACATGTGTTCACTGTCACTGTCTGTATTCAACTGCGTTTACATTCTGTGGGTTGGTCAGATGCGTCAAGATGGTTTGCAGAAACCAATGAAGACGGATAATGTATGATAGTTCTTTGGTTAACGGTAGAAAACTGCTCTTGGACTCATAGTGTATTTTACAATTAATTTCCTCAGGGAATGTTTGCCAAAATTTCTACTATTATAGATTAAATGTTAAGCGAGCATATTATAGACCTCAAGTTTTTTATAAATTCAATAGTGCTAACAATAATAAAATAATAAAACTAGCAAAGCACGGTGAAAATAAAATGAAATGAACTCCAAATTTAAATTATTTTCCTTAGATCTCACTATAAGCTTTTTCCTAAAATAATTTAGCAAGTTAATTTTTAATGAAAGAAGAAAGACACAGCTAAATCAGACGAATATAATTTTTGTAATTTTCCTGACCCCTACGTTTTAATAGAACAGTATATTTAATTGTAACAATTTAATTAACACAAATAATTGTTTAATTAAAGAAATTTAGCGAATTGGTTTTAAATACAAAAATAAACATCTGCTTTCTCTTCGAATTGAGGCTTGCTTTCAAAATTAAGTTAATTTGAAGTGGAAAGTTCAACATTAGTTAATCACTGTACATGCTGAGTTAATCACTTAGCTTACGGACTTTTTCCGTAGTTTTCTTAGATTCCTTTTATATGAATCAAGTTATTTACTGTGGAGCACCAATGCTCTCGCAATTCTGGCGCTGCGGGTTTAAATCCCGCTCAGGGTAAGCTTTTACTGATAAATAAAAGCTTGCTCTGAGCCATGGATGCTTAGAATGGTATGACAACTTATAGATAGCCCCTTTTTCCATGACCCTAAGCAGTTGAAAAAAAAAGCAAAATTCATTCCCATTGTCCCCCATTTTTAATACAACATGGAAAGTTTTTTTTTTTTTTTGTTATATAGCAGCAGTACGACTAAATTTGTTGTTTGTAATGCATAACTTTTGAGTTAGCTAAACTATTGTGGAATATCCAGAAATATGGCGGACAATGAATCTAGAGATTCATCTGCAACCACAATTACTCGGAGTCGTAAACCTTGCCATTGACCTTAGGGCACTATACGGCCAATCACATTTGTCACGTAATGTTTTCATGGGGGGGGGGGGGAGACCCCAGATTCTTCGTTGGAGCAAGTCTACTTTATGTATTATCATTTTTCATCTCTCTGTCGGGCCACAATTGGTGGAAGTAGTGGACAAATCACATAAGTAGTCAATTCATTTTCAGGAATCAGAAGGGGTTCAAAAACCTTCGGGTTCTTAAACATGGATTCATTATTCAAAATGAATAAGAAATGAAAACGTTACTTTAAATACGAGTTTTTAATAAAACTCAGTCAGCCAACTGTTTTCATGAAGCTTAATCAAATCAAATTGTAAAAGGGTTGAGTGTAGAAGTTCCAAATCATTTTTTCTATGATATAGAAGCTATAAAGATATAAAAATATAAGCTTTGGAGCGAATATTGTTTAAAGCAAATAAGTGGATAGACTTCATTGTCTAAAGTATGATTTCGACCAGAGCAAGGGGTTTTATATTGTTTTCGTCTTTGTTGCAGAAAATATTTTCCTGACTGTCCGCTTGTTTAATCACAGCTTGTTAAATGTGAATATCAAATAAAATTTCACATTAATTATTTGCGCTTACCTGCTACTTTACAAACAATCTTTAATAGAAATGAAAATGTTAGAGCGCTTTTTCACCTCATCACCGCGCTATTTATTTTGGAACTGTTACATTTCATTTGTCTGCTAGGCACGATGATTGGGGATACAACAGAATCCGCCAAACAGGAAAGAAATGGCGGGAAGTCGAATTGCCAATGAGACGGTTGTCTAATCCTAACTTAAGGATGTCAAATGTATTGCAGTCGTTGTTTTTCATATGAAATCGGTTGTTAGCATTCTCATACACAGACTGCAAGTAACGACTTCTGTGGATAAATGGGGCTATTGAGTACTGAGTAGTACTGCCTGGAGTATATTATTATACTCATTATTATACCAATATAATACACATATATATATTAAAAGGGGTAATCCATTATTTTCTAGACCCTCTAAAGAACGTTCCCTTTAAATGAATAACAAAGGAACGTTCTTTAGAAATTTAAAATCTTAATAGCCTCTGTTGGGAAGTACTTTTTAATTTTAGGCAAAAAAAAAAATAAGAGGGAGGAGAGATGGAAGGAGTGAGAAGAAATAAAATAATGATTATTTTAATAAATTATTCCTTATCTGAAATTATTATTCATATTTAAAGTAACTATAAGAGTGGCGCGTAGAACACTTTAATTCAGTGGTTATTGCATTGGACTTGTGAGCCAATGTTCAATCCTCTAAATGCGCTGTAAGTTCGCCTGTGCACCTATACTTCTTTTAATAATAACCCAGAAAATACCTGTTGAGCACCTAGTAACACCCAGCCCTCATAATAATAACAGAGACAATTCTTCTTGAGCACCTAGGAACACCCAGCCCTCATAATAATAACAATAATAACTGAGAAAATTCCTGTTGAGCACCTAGTAACACCCAGCCCTCATAATAATAACAGAGGAAATTCCTGTTGAGCTCCAAGTAACACCCATCCCTCATAATAATAACAATAATAACTGAGAAAATTCCTGTTGAGCACCTAGGAACACCCAGCCTTCATTGCATACCATTATTCCTTGAATTTGAAAAATATATCTGGTGGTAGGAACGGTTTAATGACCTCTTATGTTCTGAATGAGTGCACCCTTAACGTGTGTTTCCCCTTTTAGCCTGTACAGTATAAATAAATAACAGATTATTTTTTTTTTTTTTTTTTAACAATGGAACATAACTTTCGTTAGACTCAAAGCAGGAGGAAAGTTACTTGAAGTAAAGACAACGATAAAGTACATAATTTTTTCTTAGTGGTTGATGAGTAATGGTGTGTTTCGTATACGCTATAATTACATGCAATATATGAATTCGAATAATAATAGAAGTAGGGAGGGAAATTTTTAAGAGGAAATCTGAAACTGAAGCTTTTTCTAAGCAGTAGGTAAGCTATGTTATGGTTAAAATTTAATATTAAACTTTATTTTTCTCATCTAAAAAAAAGTTGTTTCATACAATATTATGGTAAAGCTGAGAGGAAGATACACAAGATTTTCTCAGTTCATTTTCTATGCTGAAACACGTATTTAAATATTAATTTATTTATAATAACAGTTTTTAAGGGCATTTAATAGTCTAACGAACCCCCATAATTTGTTTTAGCCAAAATATTTAGCAACAACAATGATAAATTAAATAATGGTGTTAATAAATACACTAAAAGTAAAATCTATCTTTCATTTCTTTTTTTAACAGGAGTTCTGGATTTATTATTTTTTTCTGAGCCGGAAAGGCGTTCAGAAGAATTCCCTCTGCTGCGATCTTTAGGCTTCCTTATAGTCGTGGAAGACAGTGAGGAAGGAGTGGTGTTCCTGGCGATAGGTTCCTTTGAGCCGATCAGTGACAGTAACGACTCCAGACTGATTGACTTGCGTTCCAGGGACCTGGACTTTCGTGTCCTACTCAAACTGTTCCTTAGGGGGGGCTCTCGGGATAGCAAACCTCTCCCCGATAGAAGGGAACTAAGCTTCCTGTTCTCGATCTCCAGCTTGTAGATCCTGTCGAGGAAGGCGAGGCGCTCTTTCCTCCGAAGCTCTTCGTCCTGCCTCCCTCTTCCTGGCTTCTGTTCCACCAGCCTGGTCAGCCTGTTGATCTCGTCGTAAAGGCGGGCGTTCTCGCAGTTCAGCTTCTCCAGGAGGTTCTGGAGTTCCTCTTCTCTGGAATAGATCTCCTGCTTAGTCTTCATCCTCTCCTGCGCCAGCTCGTTCTTCAGCACTATCACTTCGTTCTCCAGCTTTCTCACGGTCGCCTGGAGGATATCGGGACTCGGCCTGCCGCAGTACTCCAACGGCAGAGGGTAATGAATCTTATCGAACTCTACTTGATAGACAAGAATCAGGTATTTTCTATTTCGGACACAGGGATTGGAATGTACTTTTGGTCCTTTTCGCCTCCTGGCTTCCAGCTCCTCTTGGCTGACGAGCTCGACGTAAACGCACTCATTAGTCTTCATCAATCCTGCTTTCAGCATGGACACAAACACTTTGAACTGTTTGAAGTTACCGGTTTTGCGTGAGAGGTTTTCGATATATAACGAGTCGAAAGCACATTTCCACTTCTCTGCCGTAGACTTGTCTGTGACCAACACTTTTAAGATGTTAGTTGTTACCGTGAGTTTCAGAATATAGTTTTGACCCTGGCAATTAGATAGCGTTATTAATAAATGAGTGTCATCCATCTGGGCTTAAAATCATTTCAAATAAGTTCTAAATTAACTTTTTTGTAATATGAATAACAAAAATACTCTACAGAAAATTGCTAACAGGTTACGGAATCGTTATGGTTATAACTGTAATTATCTCTACAAACATGTGCAATTTTCTAGATTAGATAGTTTTGTACAAACAGAAATACGTACTAATTAAATATACTAGGTTTTCAGATCCAGTTAACTAAATAACAAACGATTGATAACAGAAATTGCTTCTTTTTCACTACAATTAAAGCTATAAATTTTAAATAATTTCTTAAATAATATTGCTACTAATAAGTTTTTTTTTTTTTATAATAATAAATAGGTATAAGAATTTTAAAATTATATCATGATCACTTTACAGTTTTTCATCACTCATGATCGTTTTCATCCTACTCAGCAAGATGTGGGACAGAGTATAAGCGGAATATATATTACTATTTAAATCACGATAGGCTTGTCAAGTAACGACTTTCATAATAACGATAGGATTGTCAAGTAACGACTTACATCACGATAGGCTTGTCAAGTGACTACTTACATCACGATAGGCTTGTCAAGTTACGACTTACATCACGATAGGTTTGTCAAGAAACAACGTTACTCACTAACAGCCAGTCAAACCGTCTTAAATCACGAATAGCTGTTAACTAAAGAATGATGTCAGAATAGACTTGTCAAGTAACTACTCATTCATTAGTGCAAACAATACGGTACATTAGCACATTAACTTGTCAGAGATTGTTAGATTGTCACATTGTAACTTGTCACATTAACTTGTGCAGATTGAATTTATATTTCAATATCTCTTTCTTTACAAGAGTTTTTAATAACATATTATTATAAATATATTATTGTTTGAAAATTATAATTTATACATTCTATACTCTATAAACATTTTCACAACACAAATAATGACCAAGATATAGTGATAAAATTATGCTCTTCCTTTAAACACATCCTTAATCAACCAAAAACTAATTTTTTAAAGGATTTGAAATAGAAATGACACATTTAGTTTTTTTATTAAAAAAATAATGAGGCCATAAAATCGTTTAGTATGGATTTTATAGAATAAAAATCTTAGAAAAATATGTTTTACAGTTATTATGCTTTAATTTCTTCGTATCACTCACCGCTTCTTACCGAAAATATTGACTTTTTTTATTATTTTAAATTGGCATTCTTTTAAAAATTGTCCCCCTCGTCCGATTTCAGACATTAGAAAATTCATCCTAAACATTGCTCTAATAAACTTAAATATAGAATTTGTCTTTTTCTTTCAAAAATTGCGGTAACTATAGCGGGTAAGATACGCAAACGTGCATGTACACAAATACCATCATCACCCATATTACTTGTTGAAACATTTGCTAAAAGTTTATTACAATTATTTGCTTCATATGAAAATCATAACATCTTTCTTTCGAGTCGTGAGAACTATATTTTTTTTAACGATAATTATGAACCTCATTTTACACAATTAACTCACAAATTACTTATTTGTGTTATTTATTATTAGACTTTAGCAAATATTAATTTTTATTTATTCAAAAACGATATGAGATTTTATTGCATTAAAAAAAAATCCCCTTAATAAAGGACTTAGTATATCTTCTGCTCTACACGTGTATAGGACACCACATCCTCACATTCATAGGAGTTAGGCACAACTACAAAACAATCCAACTAAAATTAGTTTCGCTCCTATCAGCCGTTTGGTCACGATTTTGTTCTAAGACATTCACCAAATTCAGAAAAAAAATTTTTCATTTCTTCAAATCAATAAGAATATATAATATCCGATATAAAATTTGTAATATATTATTATTCCTTATATTCCTTTCTGAAGAGGAGAGAAGTGGAATTAATAAAAATAAATGTTCCTGAAAACTTCTAAGGAAGTCAGACTTCGATTTTCTGACGTCACAGGAGACTCTATTCTACTCTTGAGAGGTTATTACATTGCAATTACTGAGTGACCTTCCATTTATCAATGGTATTTGGTATAACCTGTGATGTACATTCCTTTTTACATAGTATTTTTTTTTCCACGTGCTTATTTTTTTTTAACTGACAAAACCTTAGCTTACATTAGGCTTGTCTTTCAAAGTTTCCATCTAATGTCAAATTGATAATTATTTTTTTTCGAATGATTCAACAATTAAAAATAAATAGTCTCCCCCTCCCTCTGTACCAACATATATTTCCTAATAATTTTATTAATAATGGTCAGTGTTTTGTCCAGGGTGAAAAATATTGGGCGTTATTCAAATGGAGAGTTTTTGACCGTAGAAATTATTAGTATTTACCGTTTCTTCTTTCGGGTCGGACCGAGTCAAATTGGTGTTATTTGCCGAGCTTTCGCACATCATGTGATGGCTTCTTCAGGGCTGAAAAGAGAATGAATACTTCTGACGACCGTCGAAGCCTACGTGAACAATTATTAGTATATTTTTTTTTCTTGGGGTTCGGTCCAGGTTGATCGAAAAAATACAAGAGGGACAGGTATTTGGTTTTGAAATAAGGAAAGAAACCATCTAACGTAGATGGTGAGTTGGTGTCCTCCTACCTAAAGTTGGCATACCTAGTAAGCCGAAACGTACGCAGATATTTTTACTACACGGATCAACCTTTTCGATCTCAAAACAGAAAAAATTTACTAATTGGGCGTTATTTTATTTATATATACCATTGCTTCGGCTTACTTTGTAAGCTATCATCTGGGCTGAAATGAAACACTAAAGAATATGAAATATAAGAATGGAAATATAAGAATAATGTTAGAATGGAATTAAATTGAATAGTATTTTATAAATATATTTAAGATGTAACAAAAGAAAAAAGTATTTTAAAAAAAGATAGGAAATAAATGAAATAACAATTATAAATTAATTAATATAANTATCCAACGAATACAATTCTTTCAGTCCGAAATTCTCAGAATAATTGCTAACGCTCCATATTATGTGTCCAACTCTACCCTTCATCACGTACTTAATATCGCACATTTGCCCAAATCCTTGTCAACGAACTTCAATCAATTTCATCCCTCCCTGTCGACAAAAATCTCTCATAGTTTAGTTAGTGGTTAGTGCGCATGACTCGCTTGGTAAAGTCTGGGTTCAAATCCTGATCGTTGAAGTCCTTTTTCTGAAATATTAGTTCCAGGCTTCTCTATAGTCGTGTTGCTTGTAAGCAGGATTGTCTTGGTAAGCAGGAGATCAGTGTTTCCGATGGAATTTCGTTGAATATAAGATGGTCGACTGCCACCGGATTATTGGAGTCCGTCAGTCTACAGGTGAATTTTAATTTAAGGGAATTTTATAAATATTATGTTTTTGTGGTATTTAATCCCACGTAAATTTTAAGAATTTTTAGTGCAAGGGAACAGAATAAAAAATCTAACTTTCCCAGCCAGGAGTCGAACCAGGATCTCCTACTATCCGGGCCGGTGCATTTACCAATTATGCTACCAGGACAAGTCTCATAAGTTATTAATTCCCCGCACTAGTATCGAGAGTCTACCCTCCGAGGCCGACAATAAATCGTCTTATGCTCAGAGGAGCTGACATTGTCAAGCTGTTTAAATGACTCTGGTTATTTACTTATCAGACTTGTCCTGGTAGCATAATTGCTAAATGCACCGGCCCGGACAGCAGGAGATCCAGATTTGAGTCCTGGCTGGGACAGTTAGATTTTTTATTCTGTTGCCTTGCACTAAATATTGTACCTTCTGCATACTTCTCTCAAGGTTCTATGCCCATTTCTATAAAAACTATAAAGTAGTATATGAAATTAAAATGTTCGGCTTCATATATCAGGCAAACGAAGTAGCATCCCAGTAAAAAAAATCAAACAGCACCAATCAATGTCACATAATGAAAATGTGACGACGGCGAGAGGCATGGAGGCGCAGGAACAGTACCCCTCATTATCCAGAGGTATTCCTGGCTACGAATTCCCATGCGGAAAGTGCGCTTATGTCTGAATGCAATCAATGTGTATTCCTTGCAGAGTTCATATGAACTTCCAATGCCTGGGATTCCCGTCCTGCTGGACAGTTTCGGGAAACTAACGTCTTCCGAAAAGTCCTTGGTCAGTGACAGACCAGACCGCAAGGAAGGCCAGCAACAGGACCTAGCACGAAGGATCAGCAGGCATTCTCTCCACCTGGTCTTCACCACAACTTGATTATTTTTTTGGGGGGGTGGGGGAGAGGGATTGAATAAAGCTTCAGTATATTTAACGAGGTCGATACTTCTTCCCATGAAGAAGTATTACTATTTTTATCAAGTTCCTATACAAAGCTAATAAGAATTACAATATAAAATTAACAGTTTTTAACATAAGTCACAAAATTTTATTTATTACTGAAAATTTAGTAAAACAGGTCTCATTCGTGGAGAAATGAATGTTTTGTGTTTTAAAATATAATATTTTCTTTATATTTATAGAAATTATTAAAAAATTTTTGGGAATTTTCTACAAATGAATCTTACATTTCACATAGAAATCTATTCCAAAATATTCAATATGTATGTTAACTTCTCAGTTTTACTTGCAAAGAAATTTAAAAACATATATGTGCAGGCGTCTATACTTAATGTGGATATATTTATATATAATTTATGATATATAATATTA
>KZ807069.1:191598-201639 GCA_000696205.2 Oncopeltus fasciatus
CACTCAAAGATATATATATTTGAATTTATTCTTTGTGCGAGAGATTTAGGATCTTTCTGTAATTTCAAAGGTTAGTTTTATTATTTTCCGCACTCATGCATGAACTCATTCTTAATAAAATTTCTCATCGTAAGGCTTTGCAATAAATTTGCATTTGTGTCATTAGGCTCGTACTGTCTCGATTACTCATGTATCGTTACTTCATTGTGGGTTCTTGATCATGTATACCAAGCAAAGCTACCTCGCTGATTTATAAATGTGTTGGAGAGCAAATTATATATGTACTCATCATCAGTTTCCAGGTACAATGTAAGCATATTGCTTCCACGTGTATAGAACGAGCTGAGCCGCCGCAGGAAATCTTTGTCTATTCCATGATATATTCACTTACTTTGTGTCACGAACCCATCTTGACGACTGATATTTTTAACGTAAATGCATTTATATGCGACTAAACGTACATTTGAATATATTTCTAAGTTAAATTTATTCGATTGTTGATATCCAGTGTTATCTACCCAGTAAAGGTGTAATTTCCCTTCAATGGATATTATTTTCAGTATGTTGCTTGAATATTGGGGAATTGTTACTATTTCGCTTAATTTATTATGTTGAAAATATTTTTGGGATGCAGAAACAAATGATACTTTCAGTATTTTTATAATCCATTATTAAATTTTTGTTTTTGTTAAGAATAATTATCAGTGTAAATTACATTTTTACGCATACTAGGGCCCCCTGAGCTTACTTAAAACCTGTATATGATGGTGAAATTTAAAAGTTTAGGGAATGCTTGAATGCCATAGAAGCCTGTATATCTAAATGTTATTTATAATACTTTGTTTTAATAAGTTATGTATTTTTAAATGTATGTTTATGATTGTTTTACATATATACATTGAACTCCGTTTAAAGTGTGTTTATGAAAATTCATTTTAACATCATCATCTTTTAGCTGTTGGGACTTTTGATTTTTTAAATACTTTTTTAAAAATATTTATACGACTTAATCGATTGAATTAACAGTATATAATTAGTAAGTCGTTATTAAAAAAATATATAAATATTACATTCACGTGTCTATTTTTCATGTATTCAGAGTCTTGGACATGAATTATGATTATTAATATATTACCAATTCTAGTAAATGGATAATCTCGTAAAAGTTAAAAGAAATTTATATGCAACACAGACATGTCTCACAAAAATGGCAAAAACTTAACTTGGTTATGTATGCCTTATTCTCGAAAAACAAATTATGCTGATTTATATAGCATATATTTGAATAATGAATTTTTAATAATAATTGATAAATTATTTTATGTTTTTAAGATATTTTGGCCTCTGAACCTTAAGAAAGATTTAGAATATTATTTAGGTTTTATGAAGTATAGGATTGCTGATTAGGTTAAACAGCGCCTGCATGTCATTTTTTTTTTTATAATAAATTTTTGGTTTTTAACTTGCTAGTTTTTGTGAGGTTGTGATTTTGGCATATCTTGACAACGCATTAAAGAAAAAAATTTTCATATTCTACTGGGATCGAGTCGGTGCTAGTCAGCCATTGTGTGAACAGCTTCGTTGTGTGCTCGTCATTACTAAGTATTTTGACAGTGTCTTAGTGAACAACTATTTATTAAACTTGGTACAGGCCAAGTTTAAGTAACAGTGCTCAACTTCACGCAGTTTAGTGAAGAACCATGGATAAACAATCAATTAATACGTGAGTAACCATGATATAAATTAGTGTTCTAGACAGTGAACAGTGCAATTGTTATCAGTGGAGGGGGAACGACACGTTCTGTCCAACTGCTAGCCCTAACTGAGAGTAGTACGGGAGAAAGTGTCCTGACGTCAGACAGCCTCCGTGGCTGGGTCTGATAAAAGGCCGTCTCTGCCTGAGAGCCCCGGCTTGGCCCGTTCGGGCGCGAGTTCGATCCCAGCCGCCTCAAACTTTTTTTTTTTTCTCCCTCTCTCTCTCTCTCTCTCTCTCTCTCTCTCTAACTTATTCACATGCACGGCAGTTTCTACCATCAAATCATGGTATCAAACAAAGGCCGTAACAAGAGGACTCGCTCAGCTGGAGGGAAGCCCTCACCGTTGAATTCACCACCAACCAGACGTCAGCGACCCGCTGCTAGCCAGAGTCATCAGGGCTCGTCCACCAGCACACTGTCATCCCCGACAGGCGATATCACAAATATTTCGGCGACAAATCTCGCTAGCCTCAACGACACAACAATGACCAACAATGCCCCGGCCTTCACAGAGTCGCCGTTTTTCACGGCTAATCCATTTAGCGCTCTCCCCACTGAGGAAAACAGCATGGAAACAACGACCGCCCCTAAAATTCCCAAGCCCCCACCAATATTCGTCAAGAATATTAAAAATTTCCATTTAATGTGCACTCAACTTGACCAAATAGTTGGCAGGCAAAATTATAAATGCATTAGCAGACAGTCTGATACCAAAATAAATCCTAACACTCCTGACTCCTACCGCGCCATAATAAAATACCTTAAAGACACAAAAGCCGAGTACCACTCGTACCAGCTCCAAGAAGATCGTGTACTTCGAGTAGTAATTCGATATCTTCACCACACAACTCCCACTGAGACAATAACAGAAGAACTCTTAGAGCGCGGGTTCAAACCGAAAAATGTCCTAAATGTCCTTGGCACCCGGCGGGGAACCGAGGGAACTTATAAAGTGCCACTCCCGCTATTTTTTGTAGATCTGGAGAGAACATCAAATGTCAACACCATCTATGACCTCACAGACTTATACCATACAAAAGTAGTGGTAGAAAAGCCTCACCCTCGCCGTGACATAATACAATGCCACAGATGCCAACAGTATGGTCACTCAAAGAGTAATTGTAACCATCTCCCTCGCTGTGTCAAATGCGGGGAAAATCATGAGAGCCGAGACTGTCAGAAGACCAGGGACACTCCAGCCACCTGTGCTCTCTGCTCCAAGAGTCACCCAGCTAGCTATAAAGGCTGCGATGCATACCAGCAGCTGAGAAAACGAACGCTGCGTGAGCCTTCAGCCCAACGACAGCGAGTTCCCTCGGCTCAACGCCAACGAGTTCCCTCGGCCCAACGCCATCGGGACCCTTCGGCTCAACGGCAGCCTTCGGCTCAACGGCAGCGAGGACCCTCCGCCCACTCTCAGAGGGAGCCGTCTAATCAACGCCAGCGAGGACGTCCGACCCAGCCCCAGCGAGGACCGCCAGTCCAGCACCAACCCTGCACAAGTGCTCCTGTTAGGTACGTTCAGGAGAATCTCTCTTACTCCTGTGCCGCCAGACAGGTCCAGCTGCAGAGACAACCCCCTCAGCAGCAGCCAGCACCCCATGAACGTCACGCGGCCGATTCCCATACCTCTCCACCTCCTACTTCCTCCGACATGTACTCTGTCATGGAAACCTTTTTTGCCAGAACCCAATCCATGATGGAGTCCATGTTAAATCCCCTCATTAGTCTCATCACAGCCCTAATCGCCCGCTTTCCAGTTCCTCAACCATGAATTCCCAAACCAGCAAATTCCTCACAGTTCTCCTATGGAATGCCAACGGAGTACATACACACAAAGACGAATTGACGTTACTTCTCAATAATAGAAATGTTGACGTCGCACTTATATCAGAAACACGACTTACGTCACGAAAATACATTAATATACCAGGGTACAGAACTTATAGGACCGACCACCCAGACGGGAAAGCCCATGGAGGGACAGCCATTCTGATTCGCAGCTCCCTCTCCCATCATTTGATTCCTTCTGATCCTTCAGACTATCTCCAATCCACCACAGTGTCACTCTCAACATTCACCTTTCCCATCACTCTTGCGGCAGTGTACTGTCCCCCAAATAAACCTATAACTTCTGCTCAGTTCAGTCAATTTTTTGACTCACTGGGCTCCCATTTCCTCGCTGGCGGCGACTACAATGCGAAACATCTACAATGGGGTTCCAGGACGACTAACTCCCGTGGTCGTACCCTGAACGCTTCCCTTTCCTCCAGGCTTCTCACAACCCTCTCTCCTAATACCCCCACTTACTGGCCTGCAGATGGCAATCGAGTACCAGATCTCATTGACTTTTTTGTCTGCAAAAGCCTACATCCACTCCAATCCTTTACCAGCACACTCAACGACCTTTCTTCTGATCACAGTCCCGTACTCCTGACCATGTCACTACAACCCATCCCAAAACCGACTCCTCCGTCACTGGTTAATGGCCAAGTTGATTGGGATAGGTTCAAATCCCACCTTGAAGGCGCTATAGACCTCAGAATTTCCTTAAAATCCCCGCAAGACCTTGACGATGCTGTACAATCCTTCACCTCTGCTATTCAACAGTCGTGCTGGATAGCATCCAAACCTACCTCCAAAAAACCTCTAAATCCCAATTCTTTAAACAACAAACCTCTTCCCATCCATATACAGACTCTTATACTATCTAAAAGACGAGCCAGAACCACTTGGCAGAGAACACGACACCCAATAGACCACCAAGAATATAACAAACTGAGCCGTTTAGTGACACGGGAACTCAGATCCTATCACAACAAGGAATTCAACAATCATCTCTCCTCACTCACAACGGAAAACAAATCCCTCTGGACTGCCACCAGAAAAATCCTCAAATACCACTCCCCCACCTCTCCTCTCCGCCGCGATGATGGCACCTGGGCAGCGTCCGATGCAGACATAGCCGAGGTCTTCGGCCGTCATCTTCAGCAAACTTTCACTCCTCACCCTGACCCAGAAAACCATTCTAAGAGCACGGAGGTAGAAGAATTCCTTGATTCCCCTCTTCCTCTGTCTCCACCTCTTAAAGCCGTCACCCCCTCTGAGGTCAAATATATCCTTTCCCGCTTGCCTAAACGCAAGTCTCCCGGGCACGACCTTATTACAGCCCAAATTCTAAATCACTTTCCTAATAAAGCAGTAACTTTCCTCACCTACCTCTACAACACCATCCTCCGAACCACACACTTTCCTCTCCTGTGGAAGTTATCCACCGTAATCCTATTTCCAAAGCCTGGCAAACCCCCAAGTAATCCTTCTTCCTATCGCCCAATAAGCTTGCTTCCCCTCTTTTCAAAGGCCTTTGAGAAGATTCTTCTTAAAAGGCTGATACCAATCTTAGACGATCACCATATACTTCCAAAACACCAGTTTGGTTTCCGAACCAAACACTCCACGGTCCAACAGGTGTTTCGTGTTGTAGATTGCATTTCCTCCTCTTTCGAGAATAAGCAGTACTGCATTGGTGCCTTCCTCGATGTGTCGCAAGCATTTGACAGGGTCTGGCATAGCGGACTGTTGTTCAAATTAAAATCCATCCTCCCAAGCACCCTTTACCTTATCCTTCGCTCCTACCTAACCGATCGATTCTTCAGGGTCCGACAAGGATTAGATTACTCCGAATATTACCAAGTGGAGGCGGGAGTTCCACAAGGTAGTGTGCTCGGGCCCATCCTTTACATCCTGTATACTGCCGATATACCCTCCCATCCTAACACACTTCTTGCAACCTTTGCTGATGACCAAGCAATCCTTTCTTCCGATGTTGACGCACATACTGCCAGGAGAAATCTCCAACGACATCTTATGGACATACAGCGATGGTGCCAGCTCTGGCGCATTAAGGTTAACGAAAGCAAATGCTGTCATGTTACGTTCACACTAAGGAAGAAGCAGCCTGGCAGAATTTACTTTAACGATATTCCTATCCCTACTTCCGACTGCGTCAGATATCTAGGCTTTCATCTTGACTCCCGACTAACATGGAACACACACACAAAAATCAAAAGACAGGAACTAAATAGGAGATTTGGACAACTTTACAAGCTGCTAAACCGCAAGTCAACTTTAACTGTGACTAACAAACTAACTCTTTACAAGACACTGTTGAGACCTATTTGGACTTATGGAGTCGAACTGTGGGGAACTGCTAAACCATCCAACATCCAAAGAATACAGTCCTTCCAATCCAAAACCCTAAGAATCATAGTTGATGCACCCTATTACGTAACCAACTCCTTACTCCACAATGACCTTGAAATCCCGTTTGTAAAAGAAGTTATCACAACCCGTTTTAATAAATTCCACTCTGCCCTTTCCATGCATCCCAATCCTCTAGCCCAAACTCTATCTAGTAGTACCCATCCTAATAACCCACCACGCCGCCTGAATAGGAAATGGCCGCGTGACCTCATCATTGCCAACACTTCCCAATAAGAATTAAAAACAAACAATTGTAAATATTGTAAATAGTGCTTTAGGAGTACTGCCATTGGGCAGCTTCTCCACCAAGCGAAATACATGATAGATTAATTTTTTTTTATTATTTACTTATTATTTATTTATTTTTATTTTTTTTTCTTTATTATTATTATTTTATTTATTTATTTATTTATTGTTTATTTAATCATTATTATTATTATTATTATTATTTTATTACTATATGTGTATGTTGTACATTATTATTATTATTTATTGTAAACTATGAGAGCACATTGCAAGATGCACGCCGTGCAGTATGTAATTACTAAAATAAATAAAAAGATATTCATCATCATATTCTACTGGGGGTTATGAAGTTAGCGAGGCCTTTTTCTATCACTTAAGTTGACCGTTTTGGGGGTAATTAACACCCTAAATGAGCGTAGACTGAGGGGAGTATGACACACACGTTATAAGTATTTATCTGTGGGGAGAAATGGGTGTTACGTCGCTGTGAGATGACGAGGCGTCACTAGCTGACCCAGTCAATCCAATATAAGGGCAGTTATAAGGCATCACGGGCAACACGAGGCTGTCCCGAATGAAGACGTCGCGATGTACTACACTTCCCATGCCGTGACATTCTCGCTAGATGTACACCGCTCACAGCCACCAGAGTCTTAAATGCACATCTATCATCCTAACTAAACGTCCCTTACAACTTAGCCGTATAAAGACACTTCTTCTACTTCATCGAAGAAGTCAGTCAGAGATTCGGACTTGGGAGCTGAAGAATTAAAAACTGATTTGTAAAAAAAAAACTTTTAATTCTTCAGCTCCTAAGACTGAATCCCTGACCAACTAGTTACCACCAAATTCTTTTACTTCATTTTTTCACTGAAATTAATTTTTTCACGGCACGGTACTGGATCTCTGAGCAAAACGTACCATGCTCAATGCTCTAAATGCACAGATGTCTTTTTTTCTGACTGTATTCCTATTAGAAATGGAGAGAACATCAAGTTCTGGAAACCATTCTCAATTTAATGGGGATAAAGAATCAAGTGAACAAAATAGTGTGCTGACGACGCGATTTCTCTAGTATGCCGAGGGTCGGGAATAAATACTTCTTTAACATATCCCCCGGAATATCAAGGGAGTGACCGGAAGTCTTCCGGAAGTGGATTTGTCTTATTTTCTTCAACGATCCTACATAATCGTAGCCAAACACAAATTCACATACACTCTTATTGATCTTATTAAACAAAATTAGACAATTATGAGTGGGGACTGGTCGGCAGGCGTAAGTTCAATTAAGAATATCTTGTAGCGACCGAAATACTCTAGCTGTCAAAATAAAACTCAAAGAAATAGGTTAAATGATTTATTACGGACTTGGATTGTTTTAATTTGAAATCAAACAGTAGGGAGTGGTAGAAATAATTGGTTATCTAAGATGGAGAAAACTAAAAACTTTAGTTGAAATGGTCCAGCTTACTAGACACATTTTTGTTTTATTTAAAAACGAGATGTTACCTGAAACATTTAAATAATACCTGCAATATTTATTGTGAATCAGTAAAATCAAAATCAAATTTATATGCGTACATAATGCGACACATATCACTAAAATAGTAACTATAGTTTAATGTGAACCAGCATTTGGTTAGTTGAGAATTACATTGAGATTACTTAAATCACAATTTAAAGATAAGGATAATTTTAGCGTTGGCGAATTTTATCTTTAAATGTAATAGAAATTAAGTTATGATTGAAATCTGAAAAATTGTACCTCTGTAATCAGAATTCACAAAACTGAGGAAAGAGATCAAGTTCACTATAACCCACAAATTTTCAAAGTTAAGTTTACTACTGAATAAACTATACCTCTTGTTGGTTTTCTAGGAACATTGCAAAGACAAGAACAGTTGTAGTACCATAAAAAGTTTTATTTGATTTATTATTGATATGAAAATAGTGATTTCAGTGTGCTTTTTAACCTTATTTTTCCATTGAAGAAGTATGCTTGGTGCAATTTTCTTTCAAAGTGAAATTAATGGTTGTCGGAAGTACGTGTGATTCGGTTCAGTCAGATTAGCGACTCTAGCCTGAAATTATGGTGATTTGGTGACAGCCTCTACTTGAGGGAAGTTCAATTCTTGCAGAATCAGAATCAGCATTCTTATTAACAAACACTTAATGGGTTTGCGCCCAAGTAAACTTTATGTTCGTCGGTATATCAAGTGAGTTAGAACTCTGTTGAAGGGTTGTTGAGAATATAATTAGTTTGTCGTACACCTCGCCGGTATTGATCGTCTGACCCTCCAGAGGTCGGTCCAAGGAGATAGTAATTAGAGGAAGGCGCTGGTAAACACGTTCTGTAAACACAACGTGCTCTATGTCGCCCTGTCTTCACACATCTGATGAGGGACTAGGTGGACCAACATGGCTGCTTCTAGGGCAACCGTCAATCTCAAATTACCTGCGAGGGGGGAGGTCAGAGAGTGTGGGACGGAGCAGGAGAAAAGAGAAAGCGAGAGAGAGAGTGTGAGAGAGAGAGAAGTTTAAAATTTCTAATTATTCCTACATCATTCGAAAAATGCAAATTTAGTCAGTACAAAGTAAAATACACAATTACCTAAAAGTCAATATGGCGATTCTGGATGAGCCAAGAGGATATGGTCATATCTCTCAATCAGAGGAAGTCCTGTCATGAGCGACCTTTTATAGAGGAATTAAAGCTTGCCCGGAGAAATGGTTGTTTAGGATAGAATGACTACCTGGAGATCTCACTGCTTAAGGTCAACTAGTTTAAAAGTAAGTTACATAAAAATGTAAAAATAAAAATTTTCACTGAGCGTTCCTGCGTTACGCTTGTCCACACAATCTCTTCAGAAATGACAAAACAATTTTTTATTTTGCTATAGATCAGTTAATAGCTAAATTTAACATTTAATTCAATATGTCGTATTCAGATTTTTACTTGATAATAAAATTATTAAAATATAATTATTGTAAAAAAATTCTAAATTTGTTTTTCATTGAATCTTAATGCTTATTGAACGTGCTGATTTCATGTATTTTGATAGTTATTATTTGAATGGTTGGATGGATTCATTACTATTTTTATAAGAGCTCTCGAGGACACACTGATTTACAAATTAAAATTTATTCATAAAACAAATAAAATAATGTACTGGAAGAGCTTTTGTGCTTATGTGTAAAATCAAAGGCGTCAGGGCGAGGGTGCATAATTAAGTATTCTTTTTCTGCAACGGAATAACTAATATAAATGAAATGAAAAAATATAACAGAACAAAATCAGTCTATCGTGCAATTAGTTGGTCCTCCAGGTCGGATTTTCTCCGGACTGATAAGGAAGGGGCTGTTATCTGCTATCAGCTGTGGAAGCCTGTAAGCCTATTTGCCCAATTAGCCAGAACTTAAAGACCGGCTCTCACTATAGAATTTTATGCGGGTTCCACATATGAGCCAATTACTGGCTGTCTTACTAAACTAAGACTTAATCCCATCAAATATAACCAAATACGAAAATTTAAATTACTCTCTAAATATCGATAACTTATTAGCTGTAATGACGAAAGCTGTAACTTATCATATAAGTATTATTTTTATTTATTTATTTTTTTTTTGTTAGTTTTTTAATGTAAAAGGAGCACGTTTTTACTGAATTCTTTGAGTTGAACTGCAGAAGGGATTTTGTCCCTTTACTCACAACTTCCATATTACTTTCTGCTTCTGCTCTCTCTTTCTGCTCAAACTTATATAAAATAATAATAAT
>KZ807069.1:201668-226993 GCA_000696205.2 Oncopeltus fasciatus
ATATATATATATGCATTCTCATATATATCTAGCTAAAGAAATACAGCTGATAAATAGTAAAATAGGATGTAAGTGGAATATAGAAATAATCTTCTTGGTATAGGCGAATTTTAAATATACGTCATAATTTATTTAGTGCACTATGATTACGAAACAAAGACTTTGTATGATTTTTAGTTGAATATTATAATTTTCGCTCAAGCCTCTTTTTAAAATCCTCTTCCCGCTTATTTGCTGTAATTGTTTAAAATTCAAGTATATGAACTAATGTGACCATCTTAATTATGAAATATGTTCTAAGATTGACATCTGGATAAAAAAAAAATCTTCTTTTTCTGTTTATGGTCCTATGGGAAGTGCTCATTTTCTTACTCAATTTTATATGATCTAATTTTATCAAAGAAATAGAAATTCTAAACTAAGAGAACTTTTCTTCCAACTAAATGCCATCCATGTCATAAATTAAATTTCGTAAGGCAATGTAAACGTTAGTAATTAAGCTCCGTAAATGATGTAACCTAATGAGCGTACGCTCTGAAAACTACCCATCCATCCATAATACATAAGATCAGTGGATCTTAAAAAATTAATAAATCGCTATTGAAAACTTGATTTCGAAATTTTGTTAACTCTCGTAAATTAAGGAAAAATAAATAAATAAAATATTTTAAAAACCTCAACCTACCTATATTCCTACCTTGATTTTTTTTTAGGTTGCATCGATTTTCATACATGTTTGAAACTGCTGTTAAATATTAAACATAATCTTAGACTAATTTGTATAGTCATACCTTCTTAGAAGAAACTTGTTATTAAACGAATATGTTTTGCTTAGTAAAATGTGTAACGTTGTGTGAGTGCTTCATTGCAGAGGTTTTAAACTAGGTGAAAAAAATCGTTATAGCCGATTTGACAAAATGATTTTTGATGCAATTTAGTTACTGGGACAACTAAAAGACTGAAACTTATGCTAGAAAAAAAATTGAAAACATAAGGAATGTGATTTATGACCCATCCCTCTCCTGTGAATTCGATTCTACTGGTAGATCTTATAGGTTCAATGAAAAATAATCAAGATTTTTTTTTTAAATAAGTGTTACTCTCTCTATCAACCACTTAAGGTCATTGAGGGAGGAGCTATCTACAGGTTGCCACCCCATTCTAAACATTTATGGCTTATGAAAAGCTTTCATTTATAGTTAAAAGCTTGCCCTGGACGGGATTTGAACCCGTAGCGTCAGAATAGCGAGACCCAACGAACCCCCTGAGCTACTCTGGCGCTCTTATGTCTAAGATTGAATCAACAAAATTTGGTATACATCTCGATTACAGCACGGCCATCATCGAGTTCATGCAATAAGTGTGCCTTCTCACACTCTAAAAAGTCCAGAGGGAAGTCTCAGCAGAGTCTGCAGATGGGATCCTACCGTTTAAGAGGCAATCCTGGAAATGAGGGTACTTAACGCCGGCACCACCTGGGCACCTCGAATCACGGTAATTGTGTCTCCCCTCTTTCGACAATTTCGCTCATTGCTTCACATTTCCAATTTGTTATAAAAGGTATAGGAAAATTGACTTCACGTTAGCACGTAAAGCAGATGGACTTAACACGATTGGTTTTATCGAGGACATTCAGTTGGACAGAAAGGTCAATTTAAAGTTTGACATACAATAATAGATTTTTTTTATCTTGAGTGTTTATATTTTTTATCACAGTTAGGGCTACCTCAAGCCAGTATCCAAACATTCAATGAAACAGTTAGTAAAACTACAAAACCGGGGCCGTCTCTGTTTTAAACAATCATTTCCATGAATAGTTATTGGTTTTATAATGAGAGTTTTCCCAAAATGGCGTGATTAGCCCAGGAGGACCTATACTATTCTATAGAGGTTTGCAACCTTAGATGAGTTGTCACCTGTAGACTGACCTATCACATAAGCGGTCAGGAGGTCGTTCTGCTACTAGGGCTGTACAAATACAATTTAAGTCCTATTTCCCAAGCTAAATCCGGGCCTTCCTTTCTACTGTGTACAAATGAGCCGCGGAAATATCTATTTTCAAATATAAAATCGTTATTAAATATTTTTTATTTCCCATATATATTCTATTTTACTATATGTTCCATTACATTTAGATTACTTCTTATACCTCATTCATTAGAGACATTTAATATATATAAGGAAATTATATAAGTGTAAGGAAGAATTAATATGTAAGAGCAAATTGTTACCATGAAGAGATTTTTCACTTATCCAACTTAGAAAGATTTGTTGAAAATTGTATGAGTTTATATATATATATATATATATATATATATANNNTATATAATAAGAACAGGTAGGAAAATAATTTAGTGAACCCATAAAAAGAAAAAATCACAATGAGCATAAATTTTCGGGGAGACTTAGTCTGTCTCTCTTCCCTTCTCACTGATGAAGGGCGAGAAGTCTCCCCGGAAATTTTACTCATTGTAATTTTTATTTTTTCTGTGTTCATTACACTCTTTCTCTCAATTATTTAATATACACATCGTATCTGCGAGTGTTTCATTTAATATATATATAGAAAATGAAACACTCGCAGCTGCGATATCTCTTCACTCCACATTGACAATATGCGAGAAGTCTCTCCGAAAATTTTACTCATGCAATCATAAACCAATACTACGGTACGCCTACGAAATATGGACGGAAAGTCGAGGTGGCGAAGACTCATGAGTTTGAAGGAAAATGGCGAAAGGAGAGCAGCTTCGAGAAACTTTGCAATCGACTGCTCACAATATGGAAGCGATAATGTTACATAGAGTAGGACAAAGTCAAGAAGAAATCCATAATAATTGTAGAAACACTTATGTAAGGGAGACGTAGAGTTTCACGTTGTAAACTATAAAGTCAACGTTCAACAGAACTTCAAACAATTTCCAATGTTCCACGTAAATGGAAAAAAAAAATGTTGAAATTTAATTTACAAACAGAAGAGAAAAATAAGTGTTAAAGGTTACGAAGTTTACTTTAGATTTGTTGGAAGGAATAGAGGGGGAAGCGCCTGCACATCGGAATTAAATCTATAAATTTATTCTGTAACAAGCTATTAAATAAAAATGTTATAAAATATAATAGTTAGAAAAGTATATTACCCCTATGTGCTTCTAAAAGTTTTTCATGACTTAAATAGCAACGAAGATATACGATCATAAGCTTTGGTCTCCCACTTAACACGTTTTTTTTCCAGGAGCCGATTTCAACTAAACATGAATATGTCAAAATTTTGCCATGATTAGTTTAAATTCCAAATTTCATTTTCTTGTCATAAAAATAATTTGGCTTGTCAATACTTGAAATTTCATCTTTTAGTTAAATCTTCTGACTCAATATGAGTTTTAAATTTTGGTCTTGGCTACTCTCTGTTTCTTAGCTCAAATTTTAATAATGGGAAGTTTGGTTGTGCTCTCATGGTTGGAATTCAAGCATAAAACAGAAGTTCTCCTGGGATAATTACAAGAATAACCAATTTCCGTAAAACTCAAATTCGGATTTCTCAGCTGCAGTATGCCTAGAGGTAATTGTTCTGAAACACAAAATATCCCGAAAGAATAGAGGAGCGTTGTTGGGGAAAGACATATGACGTTCCCACGATGAAAACCCGTCATTCTCTGTTTGAGCAGACAAATTGAGTTACCTAACAGTTATTACGTCCCCTCATTTACGAGAACATTTCTAGATAAATCGCTCTTCAAATAATAGTCTAAAAAAAAAAAAATTGAAATGTTTTCCATATATGAAATTCAGATTTATCTTTGTGTTTATTTGTCATTGAGGAAGTAGTGTTATTTGGCATTCCTCGTCTACTGAGCACAATAAATTTTACATATAGTTCTCTATAAATTATGTCCAAAAAAAAAGCCTTAATTATTTTTAAATTAAGGACTCAAGGATTTCTGTCACTGCAAATATTTATTACAAATAGAGTGAAAATTACTCTCGATATCTTAATCAACATCATTTAATGTTGTGAATTTAGTACAATTCATGAATATCAATGTCTATAAATTTTCTTTTTAACTAAATTAAATTCTTCTACATTCCATTATATAATAATTTTACTATCACTTTAAATTCGTATCAAATCTTCTATAATATTATATTTAATGTAGTATTTGTGTTACTTACTACTCCAAATTATATACAGTTCTTAAATAATGTATCAATATGCATAATAATATAGTTTAAAAATTTGAATTAATGAATAGTAGCAACAAAATCATAGGAGCAGTTTTGAAATTTAATTTTACCTCTTCAATCTGTTTTAAGCCAAAATTAGTTATTCTTGTGTGGAGGGATTCTTGGATTACATAAATCAGACTTTGAAACTCTTTGAGTAACACTTTTAAGGGTTATTCTCACCAAGAAAGATAACTACATGCTCATTCGGTATTGTCGTATAATGCTTCATTTGGTCGGTATATGAGTAAAAAATTCTTCAAGATGGTTAAGCGTAAACTGAGCAGATTTCTTTTGATGATAGTAGATAATAACTACTTAATAATTACTTAAGTATTCTAGATTTAGAACCCAATTATTTAGCTATCTATTTGATTTATAACTATTAATATTATTTATATTGGAATAATGATGTTATTTTTATACAGCATTTGATTAAACATTGATTGATATGAGCTTAAAAATATAAAACTAGTCAAAACAAAAAGTACTTTGTTGGGATAAAATTGTAAGCAGAAAAAGAGGTTTGAAAAAAAAATTATTTATTAAATAAGAAAAGTATAAGCCTCCCGCTTCAAGATCCCGAGGTCAGTACAGAGGGTGCCTGGCATTGCGATTAAGTTGCCCATCGCGATAAGATATGGAAAATAATGACGTCATCCTGAACTTATGAGATCTGACAGCCTGCACTTGGCAACTTGTCTAAGGGGACAGACCCATCCAGAAAATCATAGGTTCTCAAGATTTGGCGGTGATCAGCTCACCTGCTTCTGGAAAAGATTCGGATTATTTATAACTATAAATAATCCGAATGTACCTAGATCTCTGACGTCCAGCCGAGCTCACACAATTACGATATGAGTCAGCTAAAGATCATTCGGGCTGGTAAAGCTGACCGAGTGCGTGTGTGTGTGTGTGTGCATGAGATACCTATGATGTAATGGTTAGGGTACCTGACTCGCATGCATAAGTTTTTGCGGGTTCGTATCCCGGTCTCCTTACTCCTTTTTCTATTCTTATTCACTAGTTCTAATATTCCCTAGCAGAGTGCGCTAAGACTACATAGTCTTGTCGCATGTGTACCAGTGGAAGGTTTGTGTTCTCCCTACCGGCGACACTATGGCATTTCTTTGGGTATGAAGAAGGACGACTCCTTCCCTTCAAGATTGATGAGATCTTTCAGTTGGCAGGGGAGACTCTTCTAAGAGAGCAAAACCCAATTGAAAATTACAGGGCCTCCAAGAATAGCGTATTCTTGTATCCGAAAGTGTTTATGAGTGATCGTAAGGAAAGAATCTGAGGTCAGGTCTAGCGTACATAAATAGCACGGAGGCTGAAGATCCCTTTGGTTTATAAAGCCAACCGAAATATATGTATTTCAGAAACAACATTTCATGGACATGGCTTTAGGCTATTTTGATAATACTTAATGAATAATTACAATTACTATATTATTTGCTAAGATACTGGTAATTATCATGATTTTTTCTAATCGGTATAAGAAAAACTGCATATTTATTAGTTTACAATTTTATTTCCTACGTTAAATTTATAAATTAAAGTGAGTTTTTAATCCTCATTTGATAATATTAAGGCTTCTCGGTTTCACATACAACTTCATACTATATTTTAGTTGCAAATCCTGTATTATTCAAGCAGGAATCAGCTTATATACAAAGGGATATGTCTATGAGGAAAAATTCTAACCCAACTTACATCGAAACAAACTAAACGCTTTTGGAACTGAGAATAACACATAACCTGCTGCTCCTGAAATTGTTCTCATACCAGCCCGCATTACTTAAATGTATCGCCGGTAATTGGCTACATTGTTTTAGGCAGTAATATTACAGTAAAGTCCTCAGGGATTGGCTTAGATAAAATACATTACTTTAACATCATAAAGAGTGATTTTTTAAATATAGCTTTATAGAATTTTAATGAAAAAAAAATTATATTTTACGTTGTGGGACGAGCAGAAATCGCCAGTCAGGAGCAGCATAGACAAGGTAGATTCCTATTGGTCCATTCAAATATACTTAGATAAGAGTAAGTGAAGAAATGAACCTTAAACGCTAGTTTATCCACTCATCCTTAGTGATAAGGATGGAGTTCATATTGGCCCAAGGATGTAAGGATGGGCCATACATGTGTAAGCGATCCACGGCACACTAGGAAAGGCGTTCGGTCAGCATGATCCCATGAAACCAGCTCTGGGTAGTACGAAGTACGGTACCAAATCAGGGCTGGGTGTTTCCTAGGAGAATACAAGGAATCCTCTGGGTCATTACCATACATACAGATGCACAGAAAGAAAGATAAAAAAACTTACTATGCGCAGTGAGGAAAACAACCTTGGGCCCTTTGACAAAGGAGTCCAGTACCTTAACCACTAGACCACCGTGCTCCTCTAATTAGGGTGATAACATTTATGATTTCTCATACTGGCATCAGATTCCAGTATTTTTTTTTTCAGGGTGGAAAATTGGAGTAAGTCCTCGTAGCTATATTCTTAAATATTTTCCTGTATATCAATTTTTCGTGAACTTTTTATACAATATATTAAAATATTAAACTTTGAAGATTTTAAGGGTATTTCAATTTCCTTCCACTATAATAATCGACTTAAAAAAATCATACTTTGATATTTTAAATTTTAAGACGCTTAGAATCGGGATATTTTAAACATCATTTCATATTGGAGTTTATCATTAGAAAATTATATGTATAAGAAAGTTTTATGAATATTTTTTAAGCTTTTTGAAAAACAACATTGTGTTTAATAGGTAAAATAATAAGAGAAATTATAAATCTTAAATTTAGTTAATATGGAAATCCTCAATCATTATCTTAATGATACGTACGTGTAAACGTAAAATTAAATACACTAGTATTTTTTTTTTTTTCATAATTGCACAATTTAGTACGTTAAAAACTCATAAAGTTAACTATATCCCTTATTTTGAAGTTAATTTTAACTACAACTCTCATTTGGTTAATTTGTATTGTAAATTGAAGTAAAAGAGGTTCCCTCTTCTCCCACCTCCTCTCCCTCTGAATTTGAAAAAATGTCATTCTCAGGAATATTAGATTTTACCTTCATCTTTCCTTTAATCTTTAAAGTTCTTTTAGCATTTTATTCTCATGTATAGCATCCTCAATGTAATGTAGGGAAATATGCCCATTACACGTAGCTCCTCCGAATGCTTTATTTTTTTCTTTTTATTATTCAGAAAAAGAATCATCACGAATGGGGGTGCATAAGACATGGTAAGTAGCAGTATGCATATGTTTTACATTAAGTACCCTGCTGAGGAATATATCTTGTTTATGCAGGTAATGTGTGTCCTGCGGTCTTTGTATTAGTGATCTCGTTGTTTTCATCCACAATTTATAATTTGATAGGAAGATTTTTCGTAAAACTGCAATAAAAAAATATTAAAAATATAAATCCTTGAAATGAATATTTTTCAAGTAGTCGAAGATGACCAACATAAATTTATCTTAAGAATTTTTTTTCTCCTTTTCATCTAGATATGTGTTAAAACGATTGTTAAAAATTTTTGGTTTATGATTAATTTCTATTTAATTTATTTTAGCCTGTCATACATAAGGTAGCAAATTTTTTTTTAAATACTTTAAAAATATTTTTCAGTCCCAAGCTACAAGGAACTTTAAATATTGGTTAATAAAAGAGAGCGTCAGGCTCTCCAAACAAAAAATGACTGCCAACGCAAAATCTGATTCCATGGAACATTCTTCAAAATTTATCTGCCTATTAGTGAGATAGCCTAAATTTATTTGTAACACAGTGATTACATAGAAACAGGTCAAGGGGGTTCGGCGGGACTCAAAGAGACGGCCAATCATCGGAGCGGTATTTCACATCTATAAAATAGGTCTTTCCCGAGCCGACAGTGTTTAGAATACGATGGTTAGCTGTAAAATGACTTTCTTCAATATATCTAAGAGGAAAAATAAAAATAACAGTGAAACCGCATAAATATATATAATGGTTTACTAATTTTTAATTTTTGCAAGCCTATCAATGTTAAATTGATTAAATATAACTAACATTTATTAAATATTTTCCACTCTTAAAAACCTTAAAATGTGTAAACTTTTCCGAGGCTTAGCTTAGCAGTTATAAGATTATGAAAATTTAAAATCATTATAAATATAAAATGTGCCACTAGATTACGCTAAGCATGTAATGTAAAATAAATTGACTATAATTACGACTATAAATAAATAAGTGTGTGTGTGTGTGTGTGTGGGCGCGCGCGTGCGTGCGTGCGTGCGTGCGTGCGTGCGTGCGTGTGTGTGTGTTATCGACCAGGTTATCAGATAAGATTAGTTGATTATTGAGGCTTGTGGTCTGATAATTGAGAACAACAAATTATCCTTGTCCAATATTTCAAAAATTTATTTTCTCTTCATTAAGGCTAAAAATACACGCAGACAATTTAAATTTTGAATGATTACTATTTATTATTTGCCACTATTATTCATTACTATTTGCAATTTATTAGTTGTTAAATGTTTATAAACGAAAGTATTGAAATTTCGCAATAGTTTATATATAAATCGATGACCACGACTAATGTGTAATGATAAGCGTGTAGAATATTTCAAGTTTTATACTTGTCTTGGAATACCATATGGTTCAAATGTAAAACAGAGAAAGGAGATTTTGGTTAGTGTTATGGTAACTTCAAAAGACACAACCAGTAAACTATTTAGCTCAAGAACCCTTTACTTATTTGAGTTATGGGGCCTTGTCTTAGATAAACAAGAAAGACTGCATCAAATCTGAAATATCTTTCATATAATTCTTACCTTAAAATAATTGGATACAGCAAGCAAGCATATGTAGGGTTTTTTGGAATAAATAAGGATTTACCTGAACGGGAGCCTAAACACATTTGCAACTTAGAAATTAAATTGCAAAACTTTGAAGCATGTAAACCTGTGTTGCACTCAGAACACTCTAATAAGGTTACCCGCTTTTAGCAGCCATACGTCAGAAAATAATTAATTTTTTTACAGCAAGAAAAAAAATTTAAAGGTTTATTTAAAATTTTAGTTAATTACTAAATTTTAGTATTTTACTAGTTATAATTATTGAATAATACAATAAAATAGTGACCCAATTTTAGTAGGACTTCTTTTGCTTTTAAATTTACTTTAATAAATAGCTTGTTTAGTTAAATAATTTTGATTTAGTTTTTCAAATTTGTATTGTTTTGCGACCTGATTATCTTATCTTTTCTAAGGGTAATATTGTTAATTTTTAAAATCAACAGATACCTGCAAATATTTTGAGTGCAAATACAGAACATATTCACTCTTCATTCATTCATAATTATCATTATTATCATAAAAATAATTATTAGAAATTTGTAAAAAAGTTATAATCTGAAAAACATATATAAAATTTTTACTATTCTTTTGTTAAATGATTATTTCATGCTTAGTGGAAACTTTTTCACGAATTAAGTTCTTTGTTAGAATAATCAGATATTTAATTATGTTAAAAAAATTTAAAAGTGAGTCAATGTGTAAATTATAATATGAATTTTTTAGGCATAAATTACATCTCTATATAAAGCAATAACTATTTTGAGCCCTTTTTAAAAATATTTTATAAATAAAAAGTAAATAATTTAAAATTTAAGTTTTAGAAAAAATAGGAAGAATAAAGCAGCAAAGAGTGAAATAAATCAAAAACTTATTTCAGGCTACAAAGATATGTCATCGCTTCTATTATCCGTCTTCATTGGTTTCTGCAAACCATCTTCTGTTGGCGAGCGCTTTCAGACATTGTACATCCTCGTGGCCGAACACATGAACCACGAGGATGGACAATGTCCGAAAGTGCTCGCCAACAGAAGATGGTTTGCAGAAACCAATGAAGACAGATAATAGTAGGTGTGATTGTTCTATATTCATTGGTAGCCATAATAATCCTTTAGACTATTTACAAAGAAATATATTTATGAAGATCTAATGTGTTCAGCACACTAATGACAATTGGCTAATTTAATTACGATAAATAATTATTTGATTTTTCAAAACAATTGATAACAAAATATTATATAACGTATGATATTTTGTAGTTTTTTCTTTTACTGTCCGCTATCTAAATTGATCTTATCTTAAAATAATTTATCTTAATTTGAAAATTTGTTAATGTGTTTAAACAATGGAGTATTTATATAATTTTTCTCCACAGTGCGAATTTAACATTTCATATTTAAAAGCCGCCGAAAGCTAAAAATAATCAGTAAGAATGTACAGATAGGGCATCTACATCTTTATAAATATGTAGTTTTTAATTACAGCCATAAAAATGTTGATGCTTTAGAATTCTAACTAAAACAAAAAAGAAGTTCTAAACAATAAATGCAAGGGAATGGAATAAAAAAATGTATCTGTCTCAGCCATGTTTTGAATTTGGATCTCCTGCTTTCCGGGCAAGCGCGTTAAACAATTACATCACCGAGACTAGCCAGATAACTCATTAAATTCCCCGCAACGTACCGGGAGTCTAAACCTCCGAGTAAGACGAATAGATCGTCTTATGCTCGAAGGAGTTGACATTGTTGAGCTATTTATCGACTAAAGTTATTTACTTTTTTTATTTATTTTTATAAATATTGTTTTCGTTGCGGTATTTAACCCACATAAATTTTTAAACAATAAATGCATGGGAATTAAATTTCCAAAATAAATTAAAAGAAGTTCTATTTCTGAACTAAAATTACTTTAGTAAAAAAATAAATAAAACAACCGTACCTGCAATGAAAAGCTAGTTGACGTAGTGTACCTCTTCGGATAAAATGCCATTAACACTTTGATAGGAGTTTCTTCACAGAAGGAAAAAAAAAAATGTTTTCTTTGTGAACATCTTTCACGGTTAGAATGTATCGGAAAGATCTGACCGATAAGGAATACACCATAATACATTAGGGGATATGTAATATTCCTGAAGTGGTGGAGTTTTTTGACAGTGCTTCAGGCGTTCATGCTCCCGAAGTAGAAAAACATGAAGAGAATAAAGATGGTTTTTATGGCGCGATGGGCGTTTACTGAACTCTCTACCAACGCATGACAATATAAGCTACATATATCCTTCAATGTGGACGAACAGAAATTGTTAAACGGCAAGAATTCAAGGAAAATTGGAAGAGCTGAAAGCTGTCATGAATTCAACTGAAATGAAGGAGTATTAAGTCTTCTTGTCATAAGAGAGCTGATAGAGGTAATCTCTGAGTTAAGGAGTAATCAAGCCCCAGGTATTGCTGGAGTACATGGAGAAATGCCGATGTCGGTGTGTGGGGAGAAATTTATAAAATAATTTTTTATGAGTGAACTACGAAGAAATTGCCAGAGAACCAGTAGAAAGATATATATTTCCAGTTTTCAAGAAATACACCCGGCTGGACAGAGAAATTAAAGAGGGATTCTAAGTCACCCATTTTATTTATTTTTTTTTTTTTTTTAAACCGCAGAAAGTTAACTACGAGGGGAGGTTAAAAAGTTCTTAGTCTCACCCAGAAAGGAATAAAACACAAAACGTATATTACCTTTCAGTATAATGTCCCTTATTACCAAATCGTTTACTAGATCGATTTATTAATTTGTCTAACCCACCTAAATAATAATTTTCTTCTTTGGAACCAAATGAGCTTCAATAGCCTATTTTAGTAGGTCTTCATCCTCAAATCGCCTTCCGGAGGGGCGATTCGGAAGATTTTTGAAATTCGGGAACAGAAAGTAGTCACTGGGGGCTAGATCTGGGCTGTAAGAAAGATGGTTCATTACATCAAAGCCCAAGGTGCTAGTGAATCTTCATGAAACCATAAGTGCATAATTTTACGGGTACATAATTAAACTTAGTATACCTAAAAAGATGAAACAATTATTATTTTAGCTAAAATAACGACTGCAAGATGCCTTGACATTAAAAACTAAACATGACTAATATCTCGTTTTTATTTATTTTTAATCTCAGAAGCTTCTTTAACGTCACTTGCCTTATCATGTGTATACCATATAACTGAAGCTCTAAAATCCCGTGATAAGAACCCAATAAGGGTTTAATATTTTAAATTATTATAAGTTTCTTTTGTATATATGCAGCTTTATTAAATGTTTTTCTTCATGTCATTTATCTATACTGTTCTATATAGTTTTGATCCAAAATTATTCCTAAGAATTTAGTATTTTTTACCTCTTAAGGTTTTATATTTTTAAAATTAATAAATCATTTTTTAAGGTGAACAACTTTAATTTTACAATTCTTAAAATGTGTTTTAGAGTATTACATAGCAGTGTCCCAAAATTAACACAAGATTTAAATTTAATTGAAAAAAAGGTTTTTTAGTCTTTTTATAGTTATTTTTATTGAATCATAAAGTACATAGAATAGGATTATTTATGGAATAACACATTGGACGAATGTGTTTTCCACACAGCCCGTGAAACAATTCAATTACTGCATGAGGCATTTCCAGGTCCTGTATGAATTATTGTGGCCCCTAGATCGTGAAATTTTACACACTTAGATATATTTTTATGGGGTTGTTTGTAATCATAGGTCTATGTCAACAAGACGAAAACCACCCGTGTATTAAAGGAGGAGATTCAAGCTGCATCAACAACTTTCAGCCACATTAATGCGAAATGGTCATGGAAAACTTCGACAAACGAGTGTGAATGGGCATTCTAAGCCGTGGAGGCCATTTGCCCAATGTTTTATTCCATAAATAACCCTATTCTATGTACTTTATGATTCAATAAAAAAATAACAATAAAAAACTAAAAGCTGTGTTTTCTTTTCAATTAAAATCTTGCGTCAATTTTAGGACAACCTATATTTACTGAAAACTTATAGTTATTCATATAATTAGCTAACTTTGCTTTTTCATTTAAAAATATAGTTAGTTCATGAATATACAAAACCATTGATTGGATAAGAAAATAATTTTAAGAAATTTATATACATTAGAAAAAAGTTTGGGCTGAAGATTGATCCTTGAGGTACCCCTTTATAAAGTCAGATATTTATTGATTGTTAACTACAAGAATGTGCTGCTTTTTTTTTCGAATTTGATTTTATTAATTTTGGTGCGTTTCTTCTTATGTCATTATACAGTTTGTAAGCGGGAACATCGTGATCTACTATGTCAAAAATTTGAAATTACCTCATTAAAGTAATTAATAACTTATTATGTTGAAAGGTGAATTAAAGCTCTTATCCCCTTTTTTTTTAATTGTGAAGCGAATTATTTTTAGTTGTTAATTTCTTAATTTAATTTTTATAGCTTTGAAGCGAATTATATATGGTAAGTAAATAGATGCTCTGTTTATATATGTCTGACTAAATACGATTCTTACAGATTGTTTTTTGTTTTAAAAATTACGCAAAATATAAAAGTATTAAGCCTATATATATATATATATATAGATACCATTAACAGTCCGAGTTACGATATAGAACTTATCTTTTATTTATTTATTAAATTTAGCTTTCAAAATTATTTCCGAATTTTATTAGTTGATTAGACACATTAACTTTAGCTGCTTTCAATTACTGGAATCTGGCATCATAAGGACGAACTAAATAATGGGATGCGGACATTGATTCATCTTAATAAGAGTTCTATTAAAGATTTCAATTTTCAAGTTCAGGCGTTGATGGAAGTTGACTGATCTCAAAGGTGTCAAATAAAGTCCTGAGAACACACTAATGAAATTGTTCCTCTTCGGCGGGAAGCAGAAGAAGGAGATGAAAAACAAGAGGAATAAGGTTAAGTCCCCCACCCTCAATGAAACCCAATAAGCCTGCGAGGGTATCCCGACAGGGGGCGCGCGCGTCGTCCAACCTCGAGACAGTCCTACGCCGTCCACGGAGCTGTTCGCTACGGCCCTCCTTCATCCGCCGCTCTCAAGAGGGACATCTGACACTTTGCAGCTGGGGGTACATCTAGTAGTACTGCACTCACATCTACATGGATATCTTCTGATTCCAGAAGGTAAGAAGGAGAATAAGTCATCTCGTGTGGAAATCTCATACGGGTATATATAAACAAATTATACTCTATTTATTGAAAAATCATAACTCCTTATCTTTTTAAAAAAAATTCACAGACAATTAAGGTTAATGCCATTTTCGTGCTGTCTTTTCAGAATCGTAAAGAAAAAAAAATAGTAACAATTTAATTATTGAGGAACTTTTAAAGTCAAATTAATCATCACTAAGAATAAAGTTTAATTTGGTATTTTTAGCTTATATACTTAATCAGTCAAAGACGGTCTACTTATTTTTTAGGTTTTTCACCCCCAGTTCGTATATGTGTTCAAATGATTATAAAGATTATTTCAATTTATCAGTGAATTAAAAAAAAAAAATAGAAAGGAAAAGAAAAAGATCATACGTAAAAAGTCAAGGAATTGTTTTTAACACATAAGAAATGCAACAAAAATAGGAGATGTAGAGAATAAATCGGAATTGGAGGAGGAATGAATTTTAAAGAGATGTTTAAAGCAAATTCTACAGCAACATAGTATCTTTTATATAGTATATTTTAAACAAACTAGTTTCTATGTAAGTTCATAAATTCCGTAAAAAGAAAACTTAAATTCCACGTTTAGTTTCTTTATTTTAAGATTGCATTCCTTCTAGATTCACCAAAGGTAAAAAACTATGGATCTTATGGGATCCAATCCTCCTGTTGATAAAAACTTTTTTTTTTCTTTAAAGCTTTAACCTCCCTTTCAATCACTTACGGTTATGGAGGGAGGGACTATCACATGCTACGATTCCATCTAAACAACCATGGCTTAGGGTAAGCTTTTGTTTACCGAATAAGCTTACTCTAGGTGAGATTTGAAGCTTCCGGATTGCTAGATTCGGACGGATGCTCTGATAACTTATTAAATTTCAACCACACTAGCGAGAGCCTAACCCACGAGTGGGTGGGAAGTTATCTAGCTTGTCCCGGTGGTGTAATGGAAACATTCCGGCCCGGCAAGCAGGAGATCCAGGTTCGAGTCCTGGCTGGGACAGATAGATTTTTTTTATTCTATTCCTTCTCATTAATTGTTTCAAATTAATTACTTTTTCTCCAGCAAAATGCACCAGTCAAAAAGAAACTGATTTATTTCTCACGATAGCATTTTATTAATTTCATGTATTTCTATGAAGGCAACATCTGTATCAATACATTTTACTATTGATCTACTGATATTTTAACCAGGGTTCATTATTTCATTGCATTGCTCCTTTATTTTTGCTTATATATATTTGTGTAAGTGTAATGTTCTATGTGCAGTGGAAAATTCTTTGTATAAAATTCAATGTGCATATCATCTTTATCGTTGTGTTATATATTCCTAAATACTTTGTTTGCAATACTACATGAAGTGCATACAAACTTTCTTAGCATTGACAGACTGTTAAACTGTGTCCATTTCGTGTTTAACTTTTATTTTGGTATCTTTATAAAAAAGTTTTAGATCCCTCGAGAGAATCAAATCTTAAGCAGATCCTAGCGTGGATGTAGTTATTTCTATCTTAATGATTATGTGACATTATCATTTTATTCCCATTACGGAGCCTCCCTGATTTCTAATGTTTAAAAGATAAAATACGGAATAAAATAATTTTAACAATACAATATTTATTTTATTTATTACAATATTTATATATATTTCATNACTTAGCTATTACCATTTTAATATTCATAATTCATAGCTAAATGATTTTATTATTTAATATTTATTCTAATATTGTCATTTCAATATAATATTATTAGCAATTAAATTATGTTTATTGAGTTATTTTAAAAATGTGTCATTGCAGTGACTATCTAAAAGTAGGATCAGTGAGCCTGAGAAAAATTTTCAAAATCCATCGTAGAAGTAACTAAGTAGAAATTCTAGTACATTAATCAAATTCATATTTTTCTTAAATTTTTTCCCAGCATTTCAAATTGATAAAAAACATTTACCTCACTAATTATTTATTTTATGCCGTGGTATTTATGAGAGTAAAGAAGCACTCATCTTTCGTACTTACATTCGGAAATATCTTCCATAAAAAGCAACATTAAAAAACATTTTATTTCGTGAACTAGTAAAAACGAAGATATTATTACAAAATTTGGTCACTCTCTTACATCCATCCCTTTGATCATATTTCAGCCATGAATGAATTTATTAATTCGATTGAACTGTTAAATTTGCTTTCTGTATTAAAAAAAAAAGGAGGGGGGGGCAGCCCAACTCTCTTAGTTACATTTTTGAATATTTTTCTCAAACAATTTAGTTTCTATATAATTTTATTAATCACATAGATAATGTTATTCCTTCCTCTCGACTCATTTCAGTCACTAAATTCATCCAAACTTTTATAGAAAACAACAAAAGAACATAAATGGCAAGTTTAGTTTCTGTATTTTAAAAACAACAAACGCTATAGCAAGCACACTGTACATGATTCTGGATTTGATCAGTACTACAAAGTTAAAATTTTTTATACTTCTTTCACAAATAACTTTTTCTCTTTTTTTTTACTTTTAGTGAGTTCAGAGGGAATTTTTTGTTGCCATGGAGTGATATTTTTACGTCCTACCTAATATACACCTAAAACGGTAAAAGCTTAATCAGTAACACGCACACACACACGTGTTTATATATATATATTTTTTCAAGCATGACGGACTTGTTTTTTTTTTTGTTTTTTTAAATGGATCTGTATAATAAGAAAAATAGTCAGCTATGTAACGCACAAGTTTGGTCTTAAATTTCGAATTATATTCATTTATCGGGTTACTTCTCATAAAACAATGATCCAATTTCACTGACTTACCGCATCCACATCTGATAATTATTATTAATCATATTAAAATAATACTGTGTTAACAATAAAATTATTTCCGGCCGTAAATATAATTTATTCAAAGAGCCGAGTTTTTATATGGATCTAAATGCCTCAGGGTGTTTATACATTGGGCCGCTAAGTCTATCTAGAACGGAAGATAGGGGTTGGTGTTCAAATTTCAGACTTGTGTAAAAAGTCTGAAAAAAAGTCGACATTTTCTTTAATCGTAAAAAAATGTTATGTCTCAAAATATTATTGGGCATGAATTTCACAAAATTAAATTTATTATCAATTTGAATCGAACAAGGAGCTAGAAAAAAAACTCTCTACCTCAGCCGGGGATCGAACCCGTGTCCCCCACTTTCCGGGCGGGTGTGCAACCATTACACCACCGATGGAGATGAGAATAATTTATAGTTTACTGGAACTAGAAATTATTCTCATTTTAAATACACCATATTTTCAAATTCTCTTTAGTAGATCAGAGAAGTTTTGTTTTTTTTCCCCAAAAGTTGTGTCATAATATTTTTTTTTATGTTACTCTTTATTTAAAAAAAAAACAACATTATTCTGTACAATAAAAAAAAAATTTTTTTCTGTACAATGTCATAATATTAACAAGGACAGGCTAGATATCTCACTCTATTCCCTCTTCATTAGCGAGAGCCTAACTTACGAGAAAGACGAGAAATTCGTCTTAAACTCGAAGTAGCTGACAACGACGAGAGTCGACAAAATGCATGACAATGTCAGCTACTTCGAGTTTAAGACGAATTTCTCGTCTTTCTCGTAAGTTAGGCTCTCGCTAATGAAGAGGGAATAGAGTGAGATATGTAGCCTGTCCTTGAGGTGTAAAGGTCAGCATACTAGGCACGGATAGCAAGAGATCCAGGTTCGATTCCTGGCGAGGACGGATAGATTTTTTTATTCTGTTCCCTCTCATGAATTATTTATAATTTACGTGGGATAAAGGAACCACAACCTAAATAAAATATTTAGTCATAATATTAACTTGAATATTTTTGTTTCCTTAAGGAAAATCTAGTATTTATATATAATATATATAACAGGCATTTCCCCATATATTCACTCTACCTTTATAATTAAATGCTCAATTTGTTCGAATTGTTGTATAATTAAATCCGCCAGAAAATCTAAAATTACCAACTTTCTGACTATATTCTTATTTAATTTTATGCTTATATAATAAAATAAGGGAGTATTTTGTGCCTCCCTGTCTTTCCCTTCAGCTTATAGTTGACCGACTATAATATAAGAAAACTGGTTCTTTTCATTTTATTAACCTCTTCGACTTAATATTAATAAATTATTTATTTAATCTTTTTTGTGTTCCATCTATTGAGATTTGTTTACTTTACTTTGTCCCTGCTTGATGGACTTTTACCCTAGGGGCTATTCGCAGTGAAACTTTAAAAAAAATAGCTGTTAGCTTATATATGTTATATGTTTTTCATATACCGTACAAAAATATCTTATATTTAACTTCTTTCAAGCGGGATCGATGATATTAAAAGTAGGATCAGTGAGCCTGAGAAAAATTTTCAAAATCCATCGTAGAAGTAACTAAGTAGAAATTATAGTACATAAATCAAATTCATATTGTTCTTAATTGATATTCTTATCTTAATGAAAAACTTCTGTTGAGATGAATTATAAAAGTTTCTTGTTGGCACAGTATTTTTAGGTTGAGAAATCTTTTAAATTGCGAACAATAATAATTAAGTATATCATCAGCGTAGCTTATTGCCCCCAGATTACATTGTGTAAGTAAATAATATTACAAACAAAGATTGTAAACTGTATATGGCAATAATTAATATGAAGATTTCCTCAATCTGCAAGAGGTTTTTACTGCTTGTTTTTCAAAATGAAGAGTTGTATATATTAAATTTACCCAAGCCAAGTAAATAGAGTTATCCTTCCTCAAAATTTGCATTTGTTCTTTTAAATTTAAGTAAAAATCGTAATAATTCAATGAGAGATAATACGGTATATTTTTGGGAGAAAAATATTATTAATTAATACTAGAGGCCACTCATTAGTTGAACATAGAAGAAGAACATATTAGTTGGATTGTAAATTTATATTATGAAATAATTTTAAAGGTTTTACAATTTTGGAAAATAATTGGCCAACCTTTTGAATATTTTACTCATATTTACAGATCCTTTTGGTAATGAAATCTATCTATTGATATCTGTACCATGACACGACTTTCGCGTTCGTAATGAATATATAATAAGTTGAATACAGACAGTGACAGTGAAAGCATGTATTCTGCCAGAAGATGGACAATGTCCGAAAGCGCTCGCCAACAGAAGATGGTTTGCAGAAACCAATGAAGACGGATAATAGAAGGTATGATAGAATATATAATAGTTCAGAATAGCAATGGAATTTAATTAAAAAGGTGCAAAATTTCGTTTTTCAAACATTCATGCCCTAAACCCATATTAAAGAAAATATTTAAGGCAGTAGGTTTGAGATGGCCCTTTCTTTTCAAAATGTAGAAACCAAATTCGGTATTTAGGCTTTTTTTTGCTAAATTTTGGAAGAATTCATTTCTGACGAAATGAAGTTGTTATTAATGTTATTGCAAAAATTATTAAACCATTATAGACGGAAAATAAATTTCTCAACTTATTAGCGTACTTTAAAAAAGTTATTTAAAAATATTGAATGTGAATATTGATCGTTTCCCAAACTCAACCCTCCAGAACATTTTAGATTATGTTAAATAATATTTGTCGTTTATTATAATTTACGTACATTTTTTTTTTCTATTTATTTATGAAAAAGTAGTAAAGCGACCAGGGAACAGATGAAAGCAATAGTATAGGTCTGGGCAGGGCACGTGTACGAGAAGGACAGGCGGTCAAAGCTACGTACGCTTGCGACACAGTGGACTGGACTTCCTGCGGTAGAAAGGGAAAAAGGAACAGGAGAAAAAGTTACACCTGCAAGAGTTCCCTAAACTTATCCAATCTCTTAATATTTTGTATGATAAACATGTAATTTTGAAGTTTATATAGGTGTATATATATATATATATTACCAATAACAAACCAGTGTTGAGTTTGATTACGCCAGACTAAATAATACATCCACTGCAGGGACTTTCTTTTTATTCGCACTTGACATACAAGGTAATAAATATTCTCGAATACTTGACAGCATGGCTCATTTGTCAGTCTTCATTCAGCCCTAAGAAGCCATCACACGATGGATGAAATCTCGGCAAAAAATATTTTCTATATGGTTTCTAAAGTATTTTCTATAACTTAGATTATATAGAAATAAAGTCAAGCCCGGAAGAATTATTTATGAATATTTCTGAAAACTGTGGAATCCAATGTGAACATACAAAGTAATCCTCCCCCTTTTCCATTTTTGCCTAATAATGGATATAGTTTTTTGTTTTTTATTTTTATTTTATTTGACAACAAATATGTGACGTAAAGTTTATAAAATTATATATATATAACAAGGCAATAACAATTTTGGCCCCCCATTTCTTCTTCTGGTCGCCCAGATCAGCANTACATATATATCGAAAAAAAATTTCAAATATCTTTTATGGGAATAATCTCAAAACTTACATACTCTCGGAATTCGTTCTAGGTAAAGACGTAAAGTAAGATCAAGCACTATTATCAATGACTGGAATAAGCGATAGGAGCTTTGACTAAACAAAAAAATAATAACACACTCCACACTTGTGAGGCCGTACAAAGAACTATATAAAACGTATAGACATTTTAGTTTTATCAATTAGCCACATTAAAAGTGTCATAAGTTATTTTTAAAACTGAAAAAAGGAAAAAAAAAATTCTTGTATTAATATGGATATCTGCTGCTTCCACCTGATCCATCTGATAGATTTTGAACTTTTATCTCAAAGTTTCAAATTTGTATTAGTATACTCTTACATTTTTTCTAAATATATTAAAATATGTGTGGTTTTTAGATAAAATTATTAAGTTTTTCCTTTGATTTTTTTTTTTTCAAGTTAATATAACACTTTAATTTTAATGTTAAATTGTATCCGTCTCATCTTTCACGAAGGAACGGGTGCGCGTCTCGAACTAAGTCAACTTCCACTAAGAACACATACATCACAGTGTCACGGTTCTTTATAATAAGATACACTATGATCACTTTCGATAGTGATGTAAGAATTTCTTGAGGTTTATAAGTGGTTAACACAGAAAAATTCACATAAGAGAATCAAGAAATTAGTTGCGAATGTGTAAGATTCTAAAGTAAAAATCTTTCACAAATACATTTTCTTGTCATTTTGGCATTAATGTTTCAAGTTTAAGTACTGTTTCAGCAGATGTCCTTTAAAAAAATCATTCATTTCTATAGGTATCACTTTAAGGCTCTTGAAAAATATTCAAATATTCACTCACACTAGTTTTGAGACATTTTGGTTCGCACAAATATTTTGTATATGTTCTTATCTGTACATATATATTATTGTTTGTGTGTTCTCATGCTCTCGTATTTTAAAATAAAAACTAATACCATTACTTTATCTATTTTAAAAACTGTTGAATGTCTTTGTTACTGGCTGAAAAGGCTGAAATGAAAAGAGGTTTTAAAAAGAAAATAAAATTTAAAATTGTAAAATAATTAGTACTTTTCGTAAATAGAGGTGGAGTGTAGTTACGCTTTATATTCTACACAAAAAAATAACATTTAATAATCCATCTTTGAGAGTCAAACGGACATCCAAATTTTTTAAATATAGGAGCAAAATTTGGTATTAGACTTTTTATGTTGAGTGGTGAAATAAATTCATTTTTGGATTAGACGAGGTAGAGTCTTGGATTACAGGAATACCAAAATGTATAAATATAATATCATAATTTATGTTATGTAAAGATATTAATTTAATTTTCTGACAATTATGTCGAATGAAATTTCTATTATAAACGTTTTTTAGATAGTAATAAATGTAACTGTCAAAATTGATTAAAAGCCCCACTGTTTCTTAACAAGTATTCTATAGCCAGCCATAGCAGTATGCATGAAGGAACTTTCTTTATTTCCGACATAATATCGTTTTCGGCAATTTACCCAAAGCATAACAAAAAAAATCTTACTTATTTTTTACTCCCCGCATTTCTAAATTTCTTTCTTTTTTTTTGTTATGCTTGAGCATTGAGGAGATACATTGTCTTCTTTACGTCCACCGGCTACATATCTAAATATCTTTTGAATTTTTGTAATTAGTTATTTGCATTTAAAAAAAATAAAAAAATAAACTTTCTCTATCATTATCGTTTAGTAGTGTTAGCGGCCAATTCAGAGTTGAGTTATTTAACGCTCCACCCAGTTATCTCAGTTCCAACTCCAGCTAACTTCTCATTGCCGCAATTAGTCAGGTAAATTTGGTTTTAAATGAAACAAGTGGATGATATTATGTCATGAGAGTGACCATATATTTCGCGGATTTAGAATATTTAGGATTTCTAATTGGGCGTACTACTTACTCATAGGAATGGAGAATAGACCAGGGTTTCCAAATTCAAACAATGATCGGAGATCAATAGACTACCGAGTTATCAATGTATTACCACAATAACTCAAGAAAATTAAGATAATCGGGCTGTATTCTTTGAAGATACATGAGAATGAATTAGCTGACTGTGTGTTACTTATCTCAAAGCAACACATAAAACATCTATTACACGAACACGCCTTAATAATTGGCAAATCTTTTTACCATTACTTGATGGTAACAGTTACCTCACATCATAAGGCATTAATTTAAAAAAAAACAAAAAAACTATGGAGCCTCGAACTGGGGACACGCGGCTTGAGATCTCTGTACTGAGACAGGGAGGGGGTAGACAAGACAGACATATCTGAGCCCTGCCTGACCGCTTGGGGTTGGCTATTGAAAATAAACGTTTGTTTTTACTCACTGAATTGTGGGTGATTTCGGCGACGTAGCTCTGCCAAACTTCACACATTTGTCAAGCGTAGTTAGTTCTCGATGTCTGTCAATTTTCAGTGCATAAAACTTCCAACAACTTACATAAATAGTTCGATAAAAGAGAGCTACACGAACGAGGTGTTTAATGGCCGGGAGTCACCGGTATTCATCCGCAATAAATCTATTGCCATAGATCTTGAGAATAGACTAGCAATCATCAACAAATATAAAAAGCTGTTTGGAACAAAAGCACCAATGCCGACTTTTGTTTTCATGATTTTAAATTTAGAAAATGACTTGTCTTCATAGTTACATTCTTAAATAAGCTTTCTTAATGGGCGTTATTCTTAAGAAATTAAAGAACTTGAAATAAAAAAATGTATTTTTTTCCTAGATATTTTATGACCTATATATTTTATTTAGGGCACTAAAAATAACTTAGACACTAAAGGTTGTCTATTATATACGTTGTTTTTATCTCTACCGTAAAGCACATAACTCTTTTTTTCTCTTGAAAAAAGTTTGTAATCAGATATTCGAATCTTTTTTTTTCCCTCGTGGCAGTAACCCTGCCATAAGGGAGTTTAATCTGCAAATACCATACAAATATTGTATACAATAGTAAATAGTTACTTACTAATTAATTACTTAGTAATTGATTGTAGTACATGTATAGTAAATAATTACATTAGTTGATTACAATAAACAATTGACAAAAAAATAATAAAGCAAACAATAACTAACAACTAAAGAACAAAAGAACAAGAAAAGAAGAATTGTAACAAAAAATAATGGATGAAATGAAAAATGAACTTGGAAATAAATTAAAAATATGAACAATAAAGAAAGAGAAAACTATATAAGACTGAATATATATACGGTTTCAATTATATATATATATATATATATTTTAAACTCAATGGGGTAATTTAATTATGACTCTCTCTCATTTATTATAGTGATTTAAAGGAATGTTTTGAATTCTGTTAGTAATTTATATATCAATACATTTGTTTTACGGGCTATTTTCCGTATTTCAGTAGTGCCTTTCTTGTTAGTTCTGTCCTGTAGTCAGTATGTAGAGTACAGTCGTATATTACATGTTGGTTTGTCTGTTCGTATGTAAAGTCAGAAGAGCAGTAAGGAGAATCTTTAATTTTAAATATGTAAAAATAACTGTTGACTGTACCGTGTCCTGTAATAGCTTGAGTCAGGTAGGCTTATGTCTATGTGTTTCGTTTCTTATAGTACGTCTGTATGACAGGTACAAATGTGTATAATTGTCTCGATTTGCCAATTATTAAGGCCTGTTCGTGTAATAGATGTTTTATGTGTTGATAAGTAACACACAGTCAGGGAAGGATCTCTGGATACAGTCTTCTCTGCTCTGTCAGCTAATTCATTCTCATGTATCTTCAAAGAATACAGCCCGATTATCTTAATTTTCTTGAGTTATTGTGGTAATACATTGATAACTCGGTAGTCTATTGATCTCCGATCATTGTTTGAATTTGGAAACCCTGGCCTATTCTCCATTCCTATGAGTAAGTAGTACGCCCAATTAGAAATCCTAAATACTCTAAATCCGCGAAATATATGGTCACTCTCATGACATAATATCATCCACTTGTTTCATTTAAAACCAAATTTACCTGACTAATTGCGGCAATGAGAAGTTAGCTGGAGTTGGAACTGAGATAACTGGGTGGAGCGTTAAATAACTCAACTCTGAATTGGCCGCTAACACTACTAAACGATAATGATAGAGAAAGTTTATTTTTTTATTTTTTTTTTAAATGCAAATAACTAATTACGAAAATTCAAAAGATATTTAGATTTGTAGCCGGTGGACGTCAAGAAGACAATGTCTCTCCTCAATGCTTAGTGCATGAATCTAAAAGTTTTTTTATAGTGGCAAAATAGTACATACATTACTGCTAATAACTATATTCGAAGTACGGGACGCAGGAGCTGCGTCAACTAAGCGGATTTCCCACGCTATGTTACAGATCGATGCTAATAAGATTAATCGACTAACTTTATCTTAAAAGCCTAATTTGATGAAAGAAGAAGGTAATGGCACTCAGGCCGACTGAAGGGAGAAATTGGGGTGGTGCTCCAAGGCTCCTACCTTATTCCCCAATATAGGAGTGGGGTCGATGGGCCCCTTCTCCCTGCACAGGGATGACCATTTTTTTATTTTATTGTTAATTTTGTTTTTAATTTTATTAAATTTTTTTCATTTATATA
>KZ807069.1:234843-247573 GCA_000696205.2 Oncopeltus fasciatus
ATATATATATATTATTGACTTATGATATTGTATAAATTAAGTGACGGTAGATAAAGCCGAAGCAATGTCAGTCAAGACTTTAAAAATACCAAAACAATTATTAATGTAAAATATATATATTTATTTGTTACTATGGCTTGCTGATTAAGATTGATTTTCAGAGCCCTGAATGTAAGCTAAAACGTTGGCAGATAATTAAGAAATACACTTTTTTAATAGTATTTTTTGGATTCACCTTGACCGAAATTTTAATTTTATTATGTATTATAATACATTTTTATGAAATATTTCCCTAAATTTATAACCCCAGTCTAGATAATAGTTATCAGTATTGAAATAGGGGCGCCGGGTGTCTTTGGGAGCTGTGGGTTCCGGCACTCAGTGGGTAGGCTCTTATCTACAAAGCTTGGTGTGTGTGTCTCGAGAAGAGTGGCGGCTACCAGGGTATACTCTACCTCTTCGTGACTCAATGTGGTTTAACATTGGGAGGTCAAGATAGGTATAGGGATATATTGATATTCATTGGGCAATTTCTTTATCAAGAAGGCTTGGCAAAATTATTTGCCTCTTTATCTATACATAGGAACTAGAGAAAAATAAAGTAAAATAATGTTAGAATATTATTATATTCGCCGATAAATCTAAAATGCTTCCAAAAATAATCTAACATTAGCTAGGTTTTAATACAGTGAAAATGAAGAATAAAATCGAGTTATGAATAGTGAACTTGTTAAATTAAAGAAAATATTTTACCTTGAGATAGAGCATAGTTTACTTGCATTTGAAGATTACAAATAAGAATTTAACCCTTCTCCAAATTGTCTGAGCGTAATTAATTAATGTTAAAAATAATTTTGAATTGTCTTTTATCTAGTATCTAAATTTATTATTAAAAATACAATTACAACCAATAGAGAGTTTGATTACATTTACAGAGACCAGATAAATTTGTAATCTGTTTATTTAAGAAGTTATTCAATGATAGAGACAGCGTCAAAACTTTTTGAACTTAAATTGTAGATTTCATCAGTTTTGTTGGGGCAGAGAAAAACCCAAGGCCGATCGGCTTAAGATAACTGCCACGAGCAATTTGCTATTTCAGATAATGCCCTTAATTTATTCAACCCCCCCCCCTCCCTTAGAAAAGTTTGATCTAGCACCTACGAAATGACAGACACATCTCAAGTATCACATTTACGAAGTCTAAATCAGTTTAGTTTTTTTTACGATTTTTATAATTTCATTTTAGTGGATTAGCTATAACAAACGCTGCACTATTTAAATTTAGCTAGACCTAATGAAACTCAACACAGGATTGTAACGCATAAAAGAAACATGCTACATAGCTAAATTGAAGAATAAAGAGTGGGGGTTTTCTGAATCATAAACATTAAATTAGCCCAGAAGTCTAATTTTTTTTTTTTTTTTTTTTTTTTTTTTTTTTTGGTAACTCTTTTTATGTGCATAACGGAATGCCCGATCTTTAATGTGCGGCATCCAACAAATAAGAGTGTGAGATTAAGACAAATGTCAAGTGCAATTACACAAGTTCTTTATAGATGGTGTAATATCTAGATTAATGCAATAAAACCAACACATTATTGTTTATTGATAAAATACATATTCTACATTAAATTGTGGGATTAAGTGGCGTTGAATGTTCTAATCAAAATATTCATCAACTGCGATACTGAGGAATTCGCTTTGTTTACAGAGATTAATTTTGTTTGAAATGTGCTCGCCGATAATTACTTTTTATTTAAGCCTGACTTAATTTTCAAACAAAAAGAACTTACTTGTCGAGTATAGATAGTTTGTTTGACTGTAGTAATTTATTTACGTCTTGACTATGCTCAAAAAACTTCCATTCCAGGAAATAATCTAACTTTCTAAGATATTTTCAGAAATAAATAAAATCAACAATTTTTAGTGCAAGGGAAGGGAATAAAAAATCTAATCCCAACCAGGACTCGAACCTGGATCTCCTAGCTTTCCGGGCAGGTTCGTTACCATTTACGCTACCGATACAAGCCTGATAAGTTATTAAATTTCCCGCTCTAGAGTCTCGGTAGCGTAAATGGTAACGCACCTGCCCGGAAAGCTAGGAGATCTAGGTTCGAGTCCTGGCTGGGACAGTTAGATTTTTTATTCTCTTCCCTTGCACTAAAAATTGTTAATATTTACGTGGGATTGAATACCAAAAGAAAATTAATATTTATAAATCAATTTCGTTGTCATATTTTAAAAATTAGTTGGTCCATCCAACATATGAAATTACATTTTTTCTTAAATATTTCTAAATACCGTTTTAAAATACGTTTCTTTGAAAAATAATGTATATTGTAAGTGTTATTAAATTACATTTCTTGTTTTATAAATGTTTTCACATAATTTGTTTTATAAATGTTTTTCGTAACGCTACTAATAATAACAAAAATTTTTAATTTTGGCCTTCGACTTAACTAGTTCCTCATCTTAGCAATTATAGTCATTAATTAACATGACCAACGGCTCATAAAATACCGAATTAAGTTCTGCTATTTAGATAATTGAGGACGCTAAAGCGCGATAAATTTTGAACGTACCTTATTTTTACCTTCTACAATAAATCAGCCTAAATAGTTTGATTTCCCCTCGGGATATCTGCTAAAATTAAATTTATTTTCTTCAAAGATAATGAATATTAAAATGGAGGATTTTTGACAGTAGAGATTATAAGAAGATCGGCAGATAATTAAAAAATACAATTTTTTAAAATCTACCTTGACCGAACCCCAACAAAATAACATGTACTAATAATGAATATTATCTTTAAAAAAATCCAATAAAAATGTATTTCTTGAGGCCAATTTATTAATTTTGTGGTATAGGTGATTTTCTAAGTATTTTAAAAAATAAAAATCTAGCTACACATTTTATATTTATTAATCGAGGCCTTTCGATGTCAGAACATGATCTTCAAGACCTTCTCTGTCTCACCATTGAGTCGGTGGAAGAAGTCCGAGCTGAGACAGACCAGGTCCTGACGATGGTGTGACATCGAAATGCCTGGATTATAAATAAAAATCTAGCTACACATATTTATATTTATTAATCGAGGCCTTTCGATGTCAGAACATGATCTTCAGGACCTTCTCTGTCTCACCATTGAGTCGGTGGAAGAAGTCCGAGCTGAGACAGACCAGGTCCTGACGATGGTGTGACATCGAAATGCCTGGATTATAAATAAAAATCTAGCTCCACATAATTACATTTATTAATCGAGGCCTTTCGATGTCAGAACATGATCTTCAGGACCTTCTCTGTCTCACCATTGAGTCGGTGGAAGAAGTCCGATCTGAGACAAACCAGGTCCTGACGATGGTTTGACATCGAAATGCCTTGATTATAAATAAAAATATTTATGTGGATCTATACTTTTGTTTTGAAAAATTAAATAAGACTGATTTAGTTTTTTCAACGTAACTCTGTATTTTTAGTTAATATTGCTAGTACTAAGTAACTCTGGAGAGTCTCTTATTTCACGTTATAAAATTTGTTACTTATAAAGTGTTTTTTTTTTTAATTTGAAATATAATTTCTGGAATACTGCAATATTCATTTAGCTGTAACTGCCTCATAATAATGTAGGAAGGGGCGCCGGGATAGCTCAGGGGATCCGTACGGGTCTCGCAATCCTGACGTCGCGGGTTCAAATCCCGCCCAGGTCAATCTTTTATTTATAATATAGAAGCTTGTCCTGAGCCATGGGTGTTTAATAAAGGGTGGCAACCTGTAGATAGCCCCTCCCTCCAATGACCCTAAGTGGTTGAATGGAAGGCTAACCCAGCAACAAATAATGTAGGAATCTATAGCATTTCTATCATTCCACAGACCTTTCAAATTTTTTTTAACTTTTCACTATCAAAAATTTGTCAATTAGTTCATTCCTGTATGTATTATTTTAATATTGGTTGGTATTCCTTAATAGCTTTAATGAAAAATAAATTTAAAAAATTTAAAACGAAATAAACCTTTGTATAAAATAAAATTTTGTTTTCCTTCAAGTGTTAGCCTATTTTTCAACCACTTAATGTCATGGAGGGGAGGGCTATTACCACGTTTCCGTCCAATTCTAAACATCCATGGCTTAGGGCAAGCTTCTATTAATCGATTAAAGGAATTTGAACCCATAGCACCAGGATTGCGAGACCCGGACAGATCCCATGAGCAACCCCGGTTTTCACATATAAGCTTAAAATTAATCAAATAATTCTTGTTATGCAGGCGGTTGTTGAAGTTCATATTAGTCAGTTTATCTTCTGTCTTCCTCAAATACCTTGACTGTAAGACAAGAAACTAACACAAAACCCGAGTAGATACGACAGCAAATCTGTCACGTATTAGTCATTTAAGAGATTATCCTGGATGAGTATGTGACTTTTGATTTATCGTTGTATTCTGGAATGTCGTTTCGTGAATCAGTCGCTGAGAGATTGCTAACACACTGCCTACAGGAGAAATGCGAGCCAGCCATGGATAAGCTGCACGAGTACCAGGGAATCCTCGGCCGACTCCACCAGGCCAGGGACTGGCTGCGGGAGAAGTTCTCGTCGTTGAGGGATGGCATGCCGGTCCTGTCGAGGCAGCCGCCTCAGCCTCCTAAGCAAGAAGACGATGAATACGCGCACATATCCAGGTAGGCCTACAACTAGTTCATTTAGGCCCATTTTGTAGTAGGCCCCTGCCTTAAGGCAATTAGGACTTGAAGAATTAAGCAGAAATTCTGTTACGCAGATCCATCACAAAATTTGGATTTCCTCTCTAGTTTCTTCTCTCGTAGGAAACTGACCTACAATAGGAAAAAAAGAAAGAAAAAAAATTTTTTTCTTACTTTGTAAATCAAATTTTTCTTCTCTGTAGTGAGTTCATTATAGTTGAAGCAGATGTGGATAGGACGACTTTTATCATTTTTATGAGATTATTATACTTTTATCTTATAAATTTATAGATTGTACTTGTAATTATTAACACTCTGAGAGTGAATCATTTATGAGATCTGCATCTGGCAGTTCACTAACAATGTTCGTCATTTCGATAGTGACATGAAAAGAAGGTTGTTGATACTAAAATTGTTGATACTTTTTCATGATTGGGAAAGACAGTCAGCCTTAATGATGGAGGGGCGATGTTCAAGTAGAACAAGTTCCTTGGATTTCAAATATGCTTTGAGCTCAAACTTTTAGTTAAAGCTGATCAATTTTTTGCAGAAGAGATTATTTTGAAATACAGATAGAGTGAAAAATTTTTAGTTTGATGATTTTAGTTGGGGTTCGGTCAAGGTAGATCTAAAAAAATACAAATTTAAAAAAATACACTTTCTTGACCGAAAGAGATGATCTACCTTGACCGAACCCAAACTAAAATCATCTAATAATAACATCTACGGTCAAAAAACTCCTTTTAAACATATTTTTAGTTAGATTTTGATATAAATTCTTAATTATTCCAAAGAAAATTACGATTAAAATACTTGGTTAAAAAATGTTTGCTTTCTCAATAAATATTTAATATTTAAGAATAAATTCATATTCACTTTATAAGCAAACTAGATTATTTATACTTTTTCGAAACTTATGCTCTGAGTTTAAATAAAAAGTGTGTTCTGCTTATCTACTTGAATAATTAGAACACACTTTTTCTAAAAATCTCTCTCATTCTTTCAATTATTTAATGCAATAATAATTTAATGACGTTTAACCCAATCATTAGTAAAAAATTTCAAGTTTCTGCCGCACGGCCAAAAAATAAAAGAACAGCTGTTTAAAAAAAAATTTTTTTAATCTCATATTAATTTTATGAGTTTGATTCCTCATAAAAAGATTTTTATATTTCATGAATAAGAAATTGCACATATTTTTTTTTTTTTAATATCTACTGTTACATTTTTTCAAATTTGAAAACCTTCAAAACTATAATGCAATAATAGATATCTATCTAAATATTTCTATAGATATATATAGAGGAGAGAGTTCACCTTGATCAACTTAGATCACTGAGATGAGACATGAACATTGAAAGTGCTCTGTATTTAAAAATAAATCTCTGAAATGTGACGGTTTGTGACTATTTCTCATTTATTTCCCTCGCCTTTGATTGAGAACCCCCACCAGCCATAAATATATATTTGTTTATAAAGAAATAATAATTGAGTTTAAAAAAATAATTAATTGATTAAAAGCAAAAGAAAGATGTACTATTTGAATAATGTTCAACTGGATTCGAGTTAAACCTAGTAAATCTAGTAGACAAAACAAAACTTTTCGAACAATTTTTAAGAGTGTAAATTTTACCTTTATGCCCTGTTCATTATTTGTTACGGCCAAGAGTGTAAAATAATACTGCTGAGTAATTTCTAAATAATATAATTTCAAACCATAAAATCATATAAATAAAAAAATGATAAGTTCCGATATTTTAACTAATTTAAGAAAAATCAGACCATTACTGAAACTGTAACTTTATTATTGTTTATTTTTCAGGAAGAAAACTACTTTAGAACTTGTAAGGCTCTCTGCAGCTGTCATGGGAATCGAATTTTCATATGCTGCAGAGACCGCCTTTGTCTCTCCAACGCTGCTTGAAATCGGAGTGGACCACTCCATGATGACTATGGTACTGAATATTATATGCCTCATAAAAACCTCCTCAAAACTTGTTTTTAAAAGTGTCGCTATTTAATTATAACTTATTGAATAAGAATAGACAAACTTGTATCTATGAGATTTGCATTAATTAGGTAATATTTATGTCAAAAAGGTTATATTAATTAAATATAATATTTTTATGAAGAGGGTGCCAAAGTTTTCAGAATATTTGAGTAAATGCACTTTTTTTTAAATTGAATTATTAATAAATAAATAGTCAATTAATACTGAGAATTACATTTATTATTATAAGTCAAATTATGAGGTAATTTATTTAGAGTTTATTTATCAGGTTCTTTAGTATATGGTTAAAGGTCCATTGGCCGTTGAATATACTGGAGAAATTAGACAGGGTTTCAGCCAGAATGAGAAAAATTAAATACTCCAAAATTGTTGGGTAATTATTTTATTATTGCCCACGTTTCGACTTAACTTGTAAGACATAATCAGCGCTTAAATGCAATACGCACTACTAAACTGTAAAGCTTTATTTAGATATGTATTTTCCCTTTAAATTTATTTTGGGTTTGTTTATATTAATTACTGAATATAGAGTTTTAAGAAACACAAATATATGTATTTAACTTAATTTTGTAAAGTTATTGATTATGTTGTGTTTTAGTGTATGTAGTTAATGTTTGTTTTTATATGTTTATTTATTTTTGTTGATTTTATATAATATTGTTATCAGGTTCATTGATTTTATCGTGTGCTCTACTTATTGGTTTGGAATTTTGAAGTTTGATTCAAATTTAAAAATAATTGTTAAATTAATAATTATTTGTTTGTTTCCAGTTGATGGCAGATTGGTACCCTGTTTATTTTTTTAATATGTTTCTTTCTATTCTAATGTATGAAGAACCACAATGGTTTATTAAATACACTTTGTTATTTAAAACATGATTTGCAGAATAAAAAATCACTGTTATTTCAGGTTTGGGCACTTTCACCACTGGTTGGCTTCTTCCTCACTCCACTCTTAGGATCTCTGAGTGACAGATGTTCTTCACCACTAGGGCGGCGAAGGCCATTTATACTTTTACTTTCTGCTGGGGTTTTAATAGGTAAGCCATATTTTTATGCCATTTATAATTAATTAAGGTTTAAGAAACTCACTATTAATTTCAAATTCATTAAATATATAAATAAATTAGAGTAGTGAATTAATTAATAATAAAAAAATAGAAGCAGCTAAAATTAGAATAGTTAATAGTAAAATATAAAACAAAATTATAAATAACAAAATCATACTTCGAAATAACCCTCATTATTTTGGCATTTTTACATGGTACACCATATTAGAGTAAAGTTTTAAGTAAAGTTGGAGACCACAAAAGACAATTATTAAATATCTTTTTACTATAGTTTCTTGTAAAAATATAAAATGTAAACATTAGTAAAATACATTTTTCCAACAATATTATCATAACACTAATAATAACAAATATATTCAAAAGGAGAGTTTGTTGACCGTAGATATTATTCTAAGATGATCGTTAGGGTTATTTCCACCAATTAATATATAATCAATATAATTAAATGACTCCGACACTATTGGCTGTCTACTGTACTCTAATGGCTAGGGCTTTCAGCAGTGGACTACCATCCTCAGATCTAACATACTCTTGATCGCTTTCTCGGACACTGTTTCATTTATTTATAATAATATATTGAATAAAAAAGATATTGATATTATACAATATTCTTTTAAACTTCCCTAACCTTTCATATAAATTAGGCAACAATTAATTTGCTCAATGGTTTGCAATAGAAAGGCTAAAACTGAATTTCTGTATTTTAGAAATAAGGGGACCCACCTAACTATAAATTTAAATTCTAAAAAAATTTTCTTTTTTCTTTGTGACTTTTTTGTAAAAAAGTTATAAATATAAATCTTAGAAATTACATTTTACACTTTAGGTATCCTCTAAATTTCTTTATAACTCTAATATGTAACTTTATAACAATGATGTAGAAAAATGTTTAATTTAGTCTCTCTTAAAAACACTTATTCTTTATCAGCCACAAACTTATCTAATTATTTAAAAAAATAAATTAAATACCAAATTATATTCTTGATTTATGTATTTATTTTTAGATGCAGATTCATAAAATGTTAAGAAGTAATCTAGCTAGGCTTTTTTAAAATAAGAGTGAGTATTCTACTGTTAATGAATTCAAGAGAGGTTAGTTTTACATGGATCCAATAAAACATAAAATTACTTTGTGGATATAGTTACAAGTAATTATATCTAAACTTTTAGAGGGTAATTAGAGTACTTAATTATTACTATATNATACTTAGCTTATAAAATTATCACATTATTAAGAAAATTAACTGAACCATTAAAAATCTACATTTTTATGAAAATGTATAAATGAATAATAGATCTACAATAGACTAACTGTTAATCCTTTCATATTCAAAGCAAAAAATAACTTCTTTAGTAAATCAAATTAATGCCAAAAGTATTCCAAGCATAGGATCTCTCCACTTAGGTTACATGAGTGAATTTACTTAACAAGCTTTTGTGTTTTATATTGACTTTGATTTTATTAAAAATGTTCTCATTAATTCTAAGCTTAACATGAAATTTTAATCTAAAATAAGATTAATTAATAATAAAAAAAGTTTCCAGAGCAGATTCAAAACAGAGCTCTTTAAGAAGTAGATAGAACTGAGCAGATAAGTTCACTACTGCACTTCATGGATTCTCATTTATCCATACACATTCTCCGTTGAGGAGTTATTAATTTCTATGACCTTCTATATAGGTCCCTTACTAAGTGACTATAATCAGTTTAGATAAGATTTAACTTATCCCGCCCCTCTTATGAATTTATCATTTCAATTGTTCACTATGCCTTTATGTAAGCCCTCTTATATTTCTACCTGCTTTATTCTTTTTTATTCTAATTCATTTTTATTTATCCTTGTCACTCCCCAGGGTATTGTGAAGGCTGTTTTCGACATCTTTACCAATGTATAGTATACAAATAAGGCTACTAAATTCTGTCTCACAGGTAACCTTATCATAAACATTTACATCAAGAATGTCTCTGTCATTGAACTATGCTTGTCCATACCATTCCTCGGAAAAGGGCTGATTAAGCAAATGACCAAGATTTTCAATCCATTCATATTGAATGCTTTCTGGTCTTTAACACGACTTACTGTCTCACCGCGATCCTTGAAGTAAACAAGTTAAATATTTTGTTTTATTTAAAATAGGCATATATGAGTGTAAATAACTAACTTAATTGTATTTACCATTTCATCTTCCGGGTTGGACCGAGTCAAATTGTTCTTATTTGCCGAGCTTTCGCACATCATGAGATGGCTTCTTCAGGGCTGAAAAGAGAATGAGAGTTGTGACAACAATGATAAACAACTCTCATTCTCTTTTCAGCCCTGAAGAAGCCATCACATGATGTGCGAAAGCTCGGCAAATAAGAACAATTTGACTCGGTCCAACCCGGAAGATGAAATGGTAAATACATCTGACCACCGACGAAGCCTACGTGAACATCTAACTTAATTGTGTAAATTTAAAAAAATAATTAAAGAAATAACTATTCTTTAGTATATTGCTATCCTCTAAAGGAACAGTTGGGGAAGTGGAGCCTCATAGCTATATTCTTTAATAGTTTCCTTAGTGCGTTGTGATTATGGAGTATCTCTGCTTAGTACGTAATTTATTCATAAATGCCTGTTTCTCTTAAAATGCACATAAGTTTGGCTACATTGGATTCATGGTTTACCAGGGATGCCAACAGTTGTCTTGGGAGGTTTTTACATATAAATAGATTAGTGTAATATGGGCATTCCTCGATGAAATGTTGAACGCTCATTTGAGTAATTTGAAATATACACCATATATCATTCATTTATTGTGCAACTTGTGAAAAAAGAATAGAAAAGTTTAATTTTAATTTAGACTTGTCCTCTTAGTCTCTACATTTTATCTACCAAAGAAGTTATTTATAAATAAAACTTTAGGTTTTTAATCTAAATTCTAAATTGTTTCTCAGGCTTGATTCTTGTGCCGAATGGGAAAACAGTTGGAGAAAAGTTGGGGGATCAAACTACTCATCCGTGGGGAGTCTTCTTCACAGTTTTAGGGACAGTTCTCCTCGATTTTGATGCAGATGCCTGCCAAAGCCCTTCGAGGGCATATCTTCTTGATGTCACATTACCAGGTACCAGGTATTTAAATGGTTTTATATTCCAATAAATTCATAAATAACTAAATCAGAAATATATCCAGTGAGAAATACTGTTATTCTTTCACTGTTTTATTATTTTTACAATTTCTCAAGTAATACATGAAATTACTTCAAACTTATTTTAGTTATTATATTTTTCTGCGCCCGAAGTTCATTTTAATGAGGGAAATAGCATAAACGATTAAATTGACAAAAACCTTTATTAGAATAAATATACATTAAACTCTGAATTTAGGCATATTCTGGTCACATAACCATCGAAGGAAGATGTAGAATTATCCAGATCACAATTAATTTATTATTGAATATATTTTCCATAATATATACCTATTTAAAAGATACTCAATAGGCCAAACAAAACATGAGTAAAATAAATAATACTTATATATGTATATCATTGTTTAATGGAAATAATTCCATTCATATTCATTCACTTTTTTAGTATACACAATCACACACACATACACACATATTTAAGGTACACTCGCAATTATGTAACCAAACATAATTCATAGCTTTATGTAGATTGTTTTGTTAGTTGTTATGTGAAGGGAATATAATAGATTTTCTGAACTCCTATGGACTATTACTTGAGATAAATATTTTATTGAAAAGTTTTAACAAAAATGTCAGCCCTTCCTCAGGAAAACATTTTGAAAATTTATGAGAAAATCTGTCTGTTTTTGGATTTTACTAAATTTGCTTCGATTTTTAAAATTATTCTGATATTATAAACCTTATCACATTGACTAATGTGGTAAGGTTTATAGTCTCAGAATTATTTTAAACTTTAGTCCCGACTGATGAATTGTAGAAAAGGTGCATATTGTATGTTTTCTGTCATATTAAAATAATACATTTTCATAAAATGTTCGACTTACAAGGGCATATACTAATTATTCAAATCAATTATATAGCAAATTTACCACAAGGAAGTAAAACTATTAATGCTAATTGCAGCATATCTACAAACTTTTTAGTACTTCAGTGAGATTATTCCTTCTTTGGAATAGCTATTAATATGATCCTTAAAATTTTTTAAATACGTGTGTGTTTGTGTCTAGTGTGCTCAAGTATCCACAATTTAAAAAATAAAAAAACCAAAATCACATGTTTTCATAAAAGATAGATATAAGTTATAAAGCTTCTTTGCAGTCATTGCAGTTACATTCATCAATTTTTTCCTTAAAAAGCAATTTTATTACAGAATATAAATATTTGAAAATTAGAAATTTTACATCTAGTATATTCTATAAACTTTCGTAACTCAAAGAATATAAAAAATATTCCAATTATAAATTTTTTGGTAAAGCGTCTCTTTTCAAAAATAATTTCTTTCGAGTATTTACATTGAAAAGCCAAAATACGGAATTATCGAATTTAGTTTCTATGTTTTAAAAATAAGCCCACTTACACTTGAAATTATATTTTTAAATATCTCCGTTATTATCTCTATTAATATGCTTTTTTTTCATTATTATAAATTAAAAATTTTATAAAAACATATTTTACCCTTATTTTCTTTTATATATTTTTTACGTAACTCTAATATTGATGCAGATATTAATATTTTAAAAATTGTTTAAATATTGTTTAAAAATTGTTTCCCTCTAAACATCCCTCCTTTCTATTAGGAATCATTTACAATAATTTTAATTATTAGAGAATTTATTTAACAGTTTGCAAAAAGAAGCTTAAAGACTGAATTTCAATATGTTATTTTGAAAACTATGCTCGTGCAGAAAAAAAAAAAGTTTGACGGACAATATTTTTGATTTCTCCAATCAATTAATGAAGATCTGTTGAAATCTCTCAAA
>KZ807069.1:268954-281600 GCA_000696205.2 Oncopeltus fasciatus
TGATTTAAAAAAAAAAAAAAAAAATGAGTGCTAGCCTTAAAATAAATTGAACCAAATCTCCAACATTCCTTAGAAAAGCTCCCAGATGGAGTTCCTGTAGATCCTATAGTTTGTTTCAAGCCTGTGGACTTCAATTCAAGATTTAACAAAACAAATAAAAACATTCTTATTATCCAACCACAAATTATAAATGGTGAAAAATATTTAATAATAACAATAACTAGAAAATTTATTTTATATAGAATACATAGTTTTTTTAAACAATCTCAGAAACAAAAAATATAGTTTTTTATATTTTATTATATATTTATTATACACTGTTATGTTTTCAAGAAATATTGAGAAAAAAGTTCCCCACTCAACATGAACTTTCTCAAGAAACCTCAAAAATAAGAAGGTGGGTGTTGATACTGCAGCAACAAGATAGCAAGAACTAGATGATATGTGAGTGGACTGCAGGGCTAGTGGTTAGAGCCTGATGTCTGAGGGATGTAGATATCAGAACAATCCTGGTTTGTTAAAATTTAAATGGTTATTTTGACCATCTAGATATTTGATTGAAGATATATTTTGGCTTCTATCAAAATATTAATAGATAAATATTGATTGAAGATAAATTTTCTTCAAATAGTGCAGTTTTTAAATATTCACTGATGTTTCAGCTTAAATTGCAAGCCATCTTCAGGGCTTATAACAGACTATTGCTATAAGAAAAAATAAGAAATAGACATGGTTGGAGATTAGTTGGCTCTAGAGAGTTTTTTGTGAAATTAGTCAGGGTTTCGGCCAAGATGATAAAATAAAATACACCAAAATGTTTGGGTGATTATATAATTTTTTGCCAACCTCTTGATTCACATTGTAAGTTTATGCTTACACTGCAGTCTACAATGTCACCAGACAGCCCAACATAGAGATCTCTCCATATGTCACTATAGGTACATTTAAAGTTATTAATATAGAGAAATTGGGATGTGGGAGTAAGAAAATGCCTACACAGTTTTGGAATATTTAATTCCTTCTTCAGGGCCTTTGTCCATATTGTCTCTCCATTGCAATGAAGATCCATTGTCCATGTTAGCAATGTCCAAAGGGGTAGTGAACACAAGGATGTCCAATGTATTCAAGATGACCATGGTTATCACAGAGTATGTGATAACCAAAAAATTTGGTGTAATTTATTTTCTTATACTGACCGAAACCCTGACTAATTTCACACAAGATAAGAAATAGAACAACCAGAAATTGAAATTAAAAAAAAAATTGACAGAAAAATATGTAAATTAATAATGTGAATGTGTATTATAAAAAAAATTATAATACACACACATGCATTCACTCACACATACAAGAATTCACTAGACCTGCTTATGATGAGGGCTATGTCAAAATTAGTATGGGATGTTTTGACAATGTCTACCACTGACAGACTCCAGACCCATACTTTTGTTGTTGAAAACTCCTTTATGCTTGCTCCATCACAGATTCACACCAACAATTCTTTCCACTGCATTAAACACTTGCCTTGCAGCCCTCACACATCTCATCCAGCTCTAACACTATCATCACAATAGTACCAACACCCATCTTAAAAGTTACTCTGCTTTGAATTCCACCAATCCCACTTTATTATTCCTCACTTTCCTTTGTCTCCTTTTTTTGTTTTTTTACCATCAACCAAGTTAGTAGATGACTTCTTTGATATTTTTAAATGAAGTCTCACAATAAACTTCTTATGAGATACATTGAAATAAATTTAACACTTACTGCCATCATCAACAACTTTTATTTATCTTAAAATTTAGTTTTCGAGTAATAAAATTCCAAACTAAAAAAGATGCATTTTGAATTCTTATAACATCACCACATTCTTCAACAAGCAATAAATTATTCTATTTAATATATATTTTTCAAAAATATCTACTAAATAGCTATTTTGCTGAGAAAGTTTTAAAATAATTTTACATTTTCTTGTAGTCCTTAAAGGACATCAATGAAGAAACATTCAGAGAAATTAAAAGAAATATAGAATGCAAGCCCTTTTAAATTATATGAGAACAGTTAGACCCTCTTAACTATACATTCACCATTAATGAGCTCAATGAACAATTGTTTCCCATAAAGACACGAGCCCTAGTGATGAAAACATATGCATCAGTTTTATTATTAAAGATTTATCGGTAGAAAATAAAAACATTATATTTCCGGCAAATTTCCCAATATATGGAGACAGTCAATTGGCATACCAATCCTTGAGGTGGGAAAACCTCCATACGAGGTTTCAAGTTATTGTGTATTTTCTTCTGCATTTTGTTTTCACAGAGAAAAGTGCCTAACCCTCTCCTCTGACTTTAAATAGGACCCCTTTAACTTAGCATGAACATTAAAGATATTTAGGTGTATTGCTTGATTAAATGTGTATTGGAGTGCTCACATAAAACAACTTAAAATAAAATGCCGAAAAAGACAAAGCATTCTTAAGATACTGTAAAACACTGCATGGGGAGGGGATCATACGAGTATGTTGATGCTGTATAGAAGCCTAGTACAATCTAAGCTAGACTATGGATGTATAGCTTACAGCTCAGCTTCACTCCAAACCATAATGTTGTTGGACTCAACTAATCATGGTATAAGGATCAAGACCAGAAGCAAGTAACCCCTATGATACAGAAGGGACATTTTACTTAGTATCTACTTCAGGAATATTATGTCTTCTCCAGTCCACCCTCTGTGAAGGATATAATCCTGATCTACAATGGTGAAATCTAAATAGAAAAAAAAAAAGTTTTAAACAAAGAACACACAACTTACTCCATTATTTAAATATAGGTTTTCCCAAACTCCTTTTAAACTCATATCCATCAAAACCAACTTGGACAATGAACAGACCTATCAATATATCCCTTAAAAAACATAATAAAAATAATACTAGTCCTCTAAAATTTAAGAATAACTTTAAAATGCTATTTTGCACATAACTCGTGACTTGAATTTACTGATGATTTGGAATCAGAAAACGGAGTCAGCTACTAAATTCAATATGCTTGATATAAATGTATATCATATCAATACTGATGTTAGCCCCGAATTCAAACTCCATCGCGAAATTTACAGTGTTTTCTGCTCTACTGTCAATCAGAAAATTTCACTCCAGGAACACTCTAGTTATCAAAATCTTTGACGCCCTGTCACATCTAATAAAGAAAAAAATTAAAAGCTGAATTTCTCTGGATTCCTGGCCAGTGTGGGATTCTTGGTAATGAGAAAAATGACAGATCTGCCTAGGAAGCCACCACATCTGGAATTATAAAAAACTTCAGAGAAAAGACCTCCACTGTACATCACGAGAAAAATGAAAGGAAAGTGGACCTCTGAGTAGTTAAGTATCACCAACAACAAGAAACAGGGAAATGAAATATACAATGACCTGGAAAACATCAATAGCGAAAGCAGAAAAACTGAAGAGGCTTTGACAAGACTTCCCATGGGACACACCCGCCTAACTCATTCCTATCACATGTTGATGGACATTCTTCCCACCTGTGAAACCTGAGGACACCTCTCACAGTCAAGCATATTTTGACAGAGTGCCACTACTATAAAAACTCCAGAAAAAACAACTTAAATGGCAGTGTTGAAGAAATTCATAGCCAATAAATCCAAACTAATTAAATTCATAAAACATGCACAACTAATTAGCCTACAATAATGTAGACGGCCGCCTTCTTGGGTCCTGGCTGTGGGTGGCATAGGTGGCATTTTGGGACTGCAGGCACAAACACATTCCCAGAAAGAGCCTGATCCTATAAAAGTGTTTACCTTACCTTTGAAAGAGAGCAGTCTGTTTGTGTCGCCTTCTCATTTTTAGGCTGGAAGTATCACCTGTGTTGCCACTGGTACATTTATTATCACACCACAATTCATTAATGTCATACTCTTAATAACTAAAATAAAATGAAATAAAACAAATAAATATGATTCTCTAATGAAAATAATAATTATAACAGAACCAAGGACAGGTCCAAAAATTTCAGGCTGCCATGCCTACAAATAAAAAAAATACACGGATAACATTACAGCATTAGGCAGTAAAAAGAAAACATTGAAGCTATCCAGTGCCTTGATAACAGTAACAGAATTTAGCAGCTTAAAAGTATATGTAAATAAATTAAGTACATGATAGTAAGCCGTGAACTACAGATGAAAGAAAAAATAAATATACGAAAAAATAACCTTACCAAAAGATCACTTCGAATTCCTAAAATTAATCCTCAACTTAATGAGGTTGATCAAAGAATTGCTAGCTCAAATCAAGCCTTCTTAGTTGTCCATATTCTAAAGTTGAGAAAGATCTCCAGAACCCTTAAGATAAGGGTATAAAATGTAATCTTAATGTATGGTTATGAAACATGAGTGCTAGCAAATACCCTGAAGAGCAAAATTGAAAGATTGGAGCATGAAGTTCTTTGAACAATGATGAGCCCCAGATAGAATGGAAACTTAGGATTATGGAGGCGGAAGGCAAAAGAAGAAACAAAGCAGTCAATTTAGCACAACATGAAAGTCAAGCGGTTAAAATGGGCAGGACATATGATGAGAATCTGGAGCCTCTTCATTTAAATGAATGCAACAGCATGGAACTCGGCCGAAAGAGAGTTGTATAAATACCATATTTTTATAACAGTGTTTGTTCTAAGCAATATTCAAACAAATTTTCCAAATCTCTAATTATTTTTGGTCCAATTCCCTTCCTGCAGTTATTTTTCCTACACACTTATAACAAAGCAAAAAAAAAAAAAAAAATGAATAACAGGAGGCTCTAAATTTAACAAAAAATAATATTAAGCAAAACAAAATATCTATTTTATTCAATAAAAACAATGCTTCAAAACACAACCTCTATTAATATTCAGTTAGCACAAAACCATTTAAATTAATCAAATTATCAAATTTTTTAATGCGTTTTCTGAATAAAATTCAATTAACAATAAAAACTGCTTTGGAATTTCCTAAACAAGATTTAACAACTAGAATAATTGCTCTCCATTACTCTTTTCTAGGCTTGAATCCATATTTTTCAGGCTGGATAAATTCGTTGATCAAGGCTGTTACCATTTCTGTGAGAACAACATTTATATGAGAGAGATCCCTGAAAGTAAAAGGCAAAGTAGTACAAAATAACACAATCTTTTCACAGCAAATTATTTTATATCTAAGTAATAATTTGGGAGTAAACTAGCTTAGTTATTAAGATCCATATATGTAAACATTTATGACCCTGTTTTCATTAGTTTAGATACTTCATTGGGTTTAGTTCATATTTTCCTATTTGGAAGAGTTATAAAAAAAACACTAGAGCTATACTGAGTACTATTAAGTAGAAGTGCTATTATTGATGATTAGATGAAATGCAATAAGTACGTTTACATTTATGTATTTTTGGTTTACATAAGAGCCAACATGTGTGTGTGTGTATATATATTTTACTGATGNGATATATATATATATATATATATATATATATATATATAAATAAAATTTATGCCCACTCACTCACTACACCAGATCAGATGAGGGGAAGAATATTCCTCGAGAGATGCATTCCTTGAGTTCAGATTCAGAGAGCAGTAGATAACCTCCATTGGAGAATGCAAATTTGCATCTTCGAAGACACAGTACAACAATGAGCAATGTGCATTTTTAAAAATTTAATGAATACTTTTTTTTTTTGTTTCATAAACATTCTTTTGCATTGCTTTTTTTCATAATTGTTGCTTATCATATTTACCAAGCTTCTAGAATTTCTATGACTTGTTTTTAACAAAATACACCATTGATTAAAATAAAAACATTTTTAGCCAATCAGCCTAAGCTTGAGTACATCTAAAGTTTTTAACATTTGATTATTGCTTAGAAGATCCCAAGAAAAATGATTCATTTATTTTTATTAAAAAAAAAAATTCTTGTTTACTGCCTTGGCAATATTGCCATTAGAAAAGGGATGAAAAAATGACCTGTCTCATGCTCCTATTTTTCCTCGATAATGAGTTAAAAAATCCAAATATTACTTCTAAATAGCAGATTTTGAAATGAACTAGCACCTAATTTTCAAGTTAACCTAATGTTGGTTTCCATTTCTTTCACAACTCTTTAAAACAATGTATATGAAAATGGGGGTCATCTGCAAACCCCTTCTTTAGGACCTAATGCTTCATGCATGCGGACAGCAATCTAAAAATAAGTCACTCATTCAGAAACTATAGGTAACAGACAACCAATTTTTCCTCTTATATTTTTCAGATCAACTGTTAAAGCAGAAAATGCCTCTGAACCGTCTTAAAATGAACCCCTTGTATGTATGTGTGTAAGTATAAATATATATATANTGAGAACGAAGTCTGTCTGTTTTGACATGTAACCCAAAAAACCTTTGGCGACCACACATATCTATTGCTGAGCAGCTGACAGTTATGATTAATCAATGTATACATTATTGAATAAATCAGCAGATTTATTTATATTTATATATAAATCATTTAGCATTATCTAGGCAGCTAACAAGAATGATACCAACTCTATGATATTATACATGATAATACATCAAAGAGATTATCACTTTAATAATAATATGAATTATATATCATACTGATGAATCATCAGTATTTGCTGTTTTGTAAAGTTATTACCCCAGTTTTTTGGTTTTTTTCCTTCCTGGGTAGAAGTTTTGCTACTTTTTAAAGGAAAATAATAGTATGTATAACCATTATTAAGGCTTCTGAATGTTCTGAATCTGGACAAACAATGACATCTGAACTGCTAAGCAAACTTAAATAGTATGCTCTTGTCCTGGGTTTCTGGAGATTTTAAGATGGCTCTTATCAAGAACAAGGTAGACTACAAGGACATGATTTAACAGGCTGATTTCAAATTGATGCTACAGCATTAATCTCACTCTGCTAAGATGAATATTGTACTAATTCAATTATATTATTGATTAATTATACTTCATATACAGTATACAATGCACTTCTAACATGCACTTTTCTGGAAATTAGCTCCCTTCTGTGTAATTGAAGAAGTAGTCTTTCCAACAATAAGATGGTATACAATACAGTTTTAGACCCAGTTTTTAAGGAAGATGTGGCATAGAGCTTGGGATTCTTGTACAGAAGTTTATCAGGAACTTTTATGGCTAAAACTAAGAAAATGAAGCTAATCCAAGCCCATGAAATAATGGCCACATCATTACAGCTCCTTCTAAGCAACTGCTTCATGAAGATGTTCTGAATAATTCTAAGCGATTGATGTAGTACTTGTATCGGTAAAGAATATTGTACCTATTCTGTTTTGATCTAAGGATCATTGTCTAATTTCTCTGGTATTTCTAAACATTAGTGAGAATGGTTGCAGTGCTCCACATTAATCCTGGAAAGTCTAATTGGGGCACTAAGAAAATGGTACAATTATCAAGGAACCTAAAGGTTAAAGCATTTGAGATATTTTGACATCAGCTTTTATGTAAAGACCAAGCAGCTTCAGTAGAGAGAAAGCAAGTTGGGTCTACACGTGTTGTTCATTTTGATGTCATTAAATGCTACATTGGTAGACAACTCCCTTACATTACTGCTGGTATGATATAAATGCACTTCTATCCACAACATTAGAATCATTGATGGATACAGCATACAACCATTGCATGTATATACATGCATATGTTTTATGTTTTATTTACAAAATGAAGTAAGGTACTCAAATTACATCACTGCTGAACAAGCTAGGATGACGGAATGGTTTGTTTAGCCATGAAAGTATAGAATATCAGGGATTGTGCGGCATTTAAGAGGTGTTTATTGAAATCCAAAGTAATAGGCATACAGGTTCCTCCTTTTAAGGTACAGAATAGGCATCTGCCATCCCTTTTCCCCAGCTGTTCTGGGAGAATTCAATTTCTCTTACTTCAAACTTGTGCAGTGCCTGCATTGCTCATCTCTACATGGTCATCTCTTCAACAGTTCTAATCCTTTTTGTTTACCTTTTATCATAATTTTTTTGTTTTATTATTTAAAAAATTTTGTTTAACCCATTATCATACATATATGAACTAACAATTTTATAGTTAAGTTGTTACTATTTTTTATTTCACTTTTTATACATAATAATAATAATGAAGCTTATTGTAATTAAAATAAATTTTTTTTGTTCAAAATTTAAAACTTATGTTTTACCAAATTGTATGTATTATGTCTTATCTAACACTTCTTCTTTGACAAATTTAAAAATATAATTAATTGATAACTGCAGACAAATATTTCAAATTTAATCAGTCTAAAAACAAATACTGCCTTAGAAACTAATTTAAGGAACATGTTATATTAAACAAAATTTTGAAATAAATTAATTTCAGTTTTCCATCCAGGCATTAAAACAGTCAGCAAGGCTTAGTTTGAGTTTCAATACTAACCATTTATTATCAACTTCATGGATTTAATGTATAGTAATACTGAACGTACTCCCTCTTTATTAAAGGAACTGTATACTCCAATAAATTTGCTTTAAAATTATTGGCCAATAATTCTTTCTACCATAAGCTCCACTTTCTACTCAATTATAAGAAAATAAAACTAGTCATAAGAAAGTGTGTTTCTTTATCAGAATTTTTTTTTTTTTTTGGAGACATTAAATTAGTAGAAAATGAATTTTAGATTAATTTGAAATAAACTATTCCCTCCCTCCCACTAAAAACAAAATGAACAAAAACTTACTTCATGTCTGGCGATGCGCAGAGCTCAGTGTAAAATTTCACTTTGGGCTCAGTTCCACTCGTCCTAAGAGTAGCTATAAGTCCATTTTCAAAAGTGAATGTAATCATCTGGGAAGACTTGGATATAGGAAGTCTAGCTTTTTTGTCTAAGTGATTAGAGTCATAGCCTGTAGTTAAATCTCGCACTCCAATAACTTTATATTTCCCATCAAGTAAAGAATTGGGATACTGAAACAACATTAAAAAAAAATCAAAAATCTATAGCATGCATTACATAACTTTTAATTATTCCCAACATTGAGTGGAATTAATATAAATCAATCTAATAGATCAATCATTTTTAAATGTTAAACAAACAGAAATGCTATCTTCTGACAGTCACAATCACTTTTAAACTACACTTTATTAAGAGAAATATCTGCTTTAAAAGAAAGATGCAATGTCTATTATAAGTTTTAAATTCATAAAAAAGTGATTCACCATTTTAAAATTTTATCTTGATCTATTCCCAACTCCTTATAATCCACTTCAAAATAACAATTAGGTTCTAGAACACAGATGAACTTTTGATTTTTTAATGTTTAGAGCAAGACCAATGTTTCCATTTTTGTTAAGTGATTCCAAGATAAACACACATTATTTAAAATTCACAATGTAAAAACCAGTGATGTGAAGCTAAAGTAAACTCAAATATATGATATGTATGTAAACAAAAAATTTTGAACAGACAATATTTTTAACTCAGTGAAAAATCAAAGGAATTTTTTTACAGCACAGAGAAAAAAACAAAAACTGGTTTTTCCTTGAAAGAACAAAAATTTTTTTCACGCCTTAAAAATATAAGTAAATTTTTAAATTATGATACTTTACTGCATAAAGATTTTTTGTGATTATTACAAATTTTGCATTGCCAAAATAATCTGCACCCCATTAATAAATTCATGTTTTTACATGCTATTAAAACTAAACTTCAATGAATGACATAATGTTTGCTTATTGCATGAAATAAAAAATATTTTATAAATTTTTTTTGTGGTATTTAATCCCACGTAAATTTTAACAATTTTTAGTGCAAAGGAACAGAATAAAAAATCTAACTGTCCCAACCAGGACTCAATTTGATTTTTTATTCTGCTTCCTTGCAGTAAAAATTGTTAAAATTTACATGGGATTGAATACCACAAAAAAAAACATTTATAAAATTAAAATTTAAAAGTAAATAACGAGAGTCATTTAAACAGCCTGACAATGTCAGCTCCTCCGAGTATAAGAGAATATATTCGTCTGCCTTGCATTTAGACTCTCGTCGCTAGTGCGGGGAATTTAATAACTTATCAGACTTGTCTCGGTAGCATAAATGGAAAATGCACTGGCCCGGATAGCAGGAGATCCAGGTTCCAGTCCTGGCTGGGACAGTTAGATTTTTTATTCTGTTCCCTTGCACTAAAAATTGTTAAAATTTACGTGGGATTAAATACCACAAAAAAATAATATTTCTAAAATTAAAATTTAAAAGTAAATAACGAGAGTCACTTAAACAGCCTGACAATGTCAGCTCCTCCGAGCATAAGACGATATATTCGTCAGCCTCAGAGGTTAGACTCTCGACACTAGCGTGGGGAATTTAATAACTTATAAGTCTTGTCCTGGTAGCATAATTGGTAAATGCACCAGCCAGGATAGCAGGAGATCCAGGTTTGAGTCCTGGCTAGGACAATTAGATTTTTTATTCTGTTCCCTTACACTAAAAATAGTTAAAAAATCCTTTATATTTTAATAACACTAACCTTCATTTATATACATATAGTTACATACTTAGTTTCATTGTATTACTGTAAGTTTTCACTCTCAAGTTTGAAGAAAATTACTCAATTGAAATGTTTGGTCTTAAGTAAATCTCTAATTCAAATCAGGTCTGATTTTTAAATGAATCTTTATTTCAACTTGTAAATGTACTTTAAGAAAAACTTAGAGCAGCTTTACTCCATATTCCACTGATATATATAATGGTAGAAATAGTGGAGATTGAGAAAAGCTAAGTAATAAAAGTTACTTAAGGGCTAAATATGACTCCAACAAATTTGTCTAAATGGTAGTATACCAGATTAATAGCTGATTACCTGTTTGGCTATTTTAATCTTTTATAGCTATCAATTCAATCCTCTTAGAGCTCAAATGAAAATGTGTAGAATTACTCATATACATAACTTAAATTTCATCAACATCACACAATAACTTTCATGAAAAATGAAATAGTGTTTTAAACAATTAATGAGAGGGAACAGAATAAAAAAATCTATCTGTCCCAGCCAAGAATCGAACCTGGATCTCCTGCTATTCGTCTAGATAGCAAGAGATCCAGATTCGATTCCTGGCTGGGACAGATAGATTTTTTTATTCTATTCCCTCTCATTAATTGTTTAAAATTTATGTGGGATAATAAACCATAACCAAATAAAATACTTATAAAGATATAGTGTTTTTTCTTCCTAAGTAAACTAGTGTTATTAAATTTAAAATTTAAGTAAGAAAATCCTTTATATATCATGTTTAAATACACATAGAATCAGAAAGTCAATAAAGAAAATTTCTGCTAGCCATGTTCAGAATTTTATTTTTCCTGATAATCATAATCAATAATTCCTTTAATAATTATAATCATTAAACTTGGTTCTACAGTGCGTGGTTATTATTTTCCTTTAATTTTTTTAAGGATTGGGTGTTCTATGAATCACATAAAGAAGATGCTGGGTCATTTTAAACAGAGAGAGCACAGAAAGAAAAAAAATAAGAACTCTACAACTATTGAAACCCTGGTAACAAATTCTTGAAAGATTTAAGTGAAATTAAAAACTTTGATTCAGGAGAATAAAGAAATAACATAATGTTAGAGAAAAATATACTACTTTAAGAAAATGTTCAAACAAATTTCCATGCAAATGGTAAAGATTCATAAAGTTCACATTTGAATAAATTGAGAATAAGTTCTTTTGGACTACTAAAAATTTGTTTTCTTCAATTTATACAATCCTAAAATTTTTAAGTAATCTAAGCAAAAATTTATTTAGTAACTCACTGAATTTTCTTGATTGTTTAGAGTACGGAGATCATTAAACATTGACTTAGCTGCTTCTGGTTCATAACAATAGAAATAAGAATTATTTGATACATGGAATCCATATCTGAAAATTTAAAAATGATATTTTAATTAAAAATTGTCTTAAAGTAAAATATCTTAAGTGAAAATGACCCAATAACTGACTTATTGCTTACCCATATAACAAAAACTTTTATCCTAAATAAATTCACACTATTTTATAAAGTAGAATTTATATTTAAAATATCAAAGATAAAGACAACTTTATCCAATATTTTTTGAATTTTAAAACTGACATAATCATTTTCCCAATTGCTTAAGTATAAATAAGCCTATAAGACCTGTATGATAATGTATCTATAAGTCTGTTTGCATATGGATGACAGTCTATATATGATTATGCAAACATACGTAAATAGAACTAACAGGCCAGAAATTCCCTGATATAAAGAATGCATAGTCACACAAACTGAACAAACATGACTCCAATTATGCAAACTATTAACCCAACAACAGACGTAAACCCATGGACATTCAGAGCACTATTGAACTATTACATAGGCAACAAAAAGAACAGAAGATGCACAAACTAGAAAAATTTGAAATATACAAAATAAAAACATCAGATAACATCATAATTAACTAACTACTTAAAACACTCTCAAACACTATATTCTGACCACTTTTCTTACTGAAGTGGACAAAAAAATCAAAATAAACAGAGGATACACTCACTGACAATTCCACAAAACGACCTAAGATGGAATAACTCATATATATATATA
>KZ807069.1:291187-309636 GCA_000696205.2 Oncopeltus fasciatus
TTAAATTATTATTAAATTAAATTTCTAATATTTTCTAAGTTACCAATATTTTAAAACCTAATTGTTAATTTTGTATTTATACTTATAAAGATATTTTTTCTTACACTTGTATATTTTTGTTTCACTGCAACATGTAATTAGCCCATCTTTTAATGTAATTGTAGAACGACATAATGGTACTTCAGATTTTAATGATATTCACCTTGAAGAAAATAGGTCGAAACATCAATAGATCAAAACAAGTAGTAATCCAATGGTGCGCGGTCTGGACTACATGGTGGATGAGGCAGAACCCATGAAGTTCTTTAAACTATACTTTGGCTCAAGGGGCAGTGTGAGGGCGAACATTATTTTGTTAGAAACTTTTTTTTTGTTGATCAAATTAGGGTAATGCTCAGATAACTTTGTGTAGAATCTTTCCAGTTGCCCGCAGTAGAGTTCCGAATCCACCAGGAACAAATTCTTGATGGATAACACCTTCAAAACTTCAAAAAATGCAAGGTATGAGTTTTTTTTTTTTTTCAATTTCCTCTCTGTAACAACCAGAAAAACAGTTTGACTGTGAAGCCATTGCTTACAGGTATTCGGATTTTGCCAGTACATTCACGTTTCATTATAGGTGACAATCTTCCAGTAAAATTTCTTATCAGAAGGGGTTTTCAATACATTTTCACAAATTTCTAAGTTCTTAGCTGATTGCTGAGAAGTAGGTTCACGAGGGACCTGTCAACAGCTCTTTTTCCCCTTCCCCATGGAGAGTAGATGGTGACTAACAGTATCTTCCCACACACCACACTCCCTGACAATTTTGCAAGTACTTGTGGACGAATTTAACTCAACAGCTGTCTGCAGAACCATGAGGTTCTGCAGAAAGCTGTTGAGTCAAATATTTTCATATTTATAAAAATATTCATTAATTGTCACTCGGAGCCATTCTTTCTTTTCAACAGTCACTGCCATAATTCTCCTTTGAAACAAGTAACTAAACTGAGATATTTTTTTGCAGAAGTCAAATGGGGTTTAACAAGTCCAAATGTTCTAAAGGGATTATTAAGTATTGGTAAGTACATATGCAATAGGGTTAAAACATTTTAAGTCCTTCGAAATCTTGAATTTCATGAAATGGTCATTTTTTTTATTCCTTATATTATATTTTTGGGAAAAAATTAATATCATAGAATGGGTCAAAAACTATACCTGGGAAGCAGCCTTCTACTAAGTTCTAATCCAAGTCCAATCAGAATATTAATGGACACTTTTTCATACTAACACATGGGATTGGCCACTCATTCTATTCATGACTCAGTATGTTACATCAAGCAAAGTATAGAGAGATACTTTTAGATCAAACAACACAGACTAAAAGATATATAGATATAAACTGTCAGTGGTGAGGATGGTGAAAAATCCCATCTGGTGAGCCAAATGATGAAAGATTAACAATAAATTTAACTTAACAAAAATGTAAGTATTAATTTAGCCCCAAATATAAAAGGGGCTTTATGTGGTAGAACATATCCAAAATAATATATTTCACCTCTAGGGTAGGAAAAATTACAGTAAAAATCACAGCAGCCCAACACTTCGAATATGGCAGCCAAATGATATAGTAAAGAATGTAAAGCCTCTTCAAAATACTAATTTCAAGAGCCATATATTGAAAACAAGACCTATTTTTATAAATAGTACCTACTTTTATTTAACATGATGGGGTAGTCATTCATTTCAACACTGATCAATACATACAATTTTTATTCTACTTAACCGTTCTCAAGTTATAACAAATATTAAAATCATTTACTATTGAAAAATAAAATATTTTCTAAAACAATCATTATTAACCAAAATTATTTGGTTTACTTATAAAATGCAAAGTTTTCATTCTCTATAAATAACCAAAATACCTATTAAATAATATAACAAACATAAGATGAGAAAAATATAAAATAATCCAGCAAAGCAGACATCATATAGGACTGTACTTGCACATGTATAAAACAATTGTCATAATTTTAATTTTAATGAAACATAAATAAATACTGTACAGGGACGTCAAGGAAGAGTCAAAAAGTTTCTAAGTTCAATACCTTTATTAAATTTTTACATATCCATCAGAAAGAGGAATATAAATTTATGAGGTATGGGCAAAAGTTGGCACAGATGTGACATAATTATGATAAGTGGGAGGGGTTGTACTTATTTTTTGTTTTAATTCTATTATTATTTTATTTATTTATGACTTTAATTGTTTTGTTACAGATATTATATCTGATTACGCATCAATCAGTTGTTTCAGTTTTGACAATGGCGGTACAAACTTAAGTTGTTAAGATTAAATACATTTAACGATAAATATAAAATGAATATATTAGTTATATGTATAAAATATACTAGTTCAGGGCTTAAACGATGCACATAAAGATGACTGCAGGAGACAGCAGCCCCCCCCCACCATTTATTGGTATTGATATTTATTGGCCGGTTATTTTTATTTTTATTGTTGTAACTAGGTCAGAATCAGCGATACTGCAACCTCTTTGTTATTCAAGGAGACTTAAGTCCCAGAATAAAATTTATTTTTCTTTTTTTCTGTATAAAATAATNTAGGAAAATAAATCATTGTATTACATAAGAATAATGTAATATTAAGATAACCTTCTTATAAAAAATTATGTAAGAATTAACTTACTATATGTTGTGAACAGTTAAAAACTTAATGTTACTAAAAAAACAGAAATATATAAAGCAATAAAAGAGTCAAATATATGCTTTAAATAATAAATATAAATTATGTTTGATAATAATACAATGACTGATACTATACACAATGAGATCATGCACTCCATGCGCTCTGTACATGTATGTTGCTACATACAGTATACATATATATGAAGTATACATAGAAAGTGATGCTCTCGTAGCTGTGATATATAGTAATCAAGAACAGGTGGGATAGAGAGTGCAGTGCACTTAAAAAAAGAAAAAATCACAAGGAGTAAAATTTTCGGGGATCTCTTGCTCATCGTGAGTGAGGAGTGAAGTCTCTCTTTACTCCTCACTGACGAAGGGCTTTTCTTAGCTCTTTCAGTAACTTCTCTAAGTTTGCCCATCTGCTGCATGTACTATTACAATTGTACCTCTGTATTAACTTTAGTTAACAAGAATATCAAATAGTATTTTTTTTAAACTCAAAAAGATATATAACTTATATATAGTATATAAATGGTTATTACACAATTTATAATTTGCTTAGGAACAACTTAATATATAAGTTAACTAATTCTTGTAAAACTAAGAGACTCATATTTCAACAGTAATAAATCACATTATTAGTAGAATAGTTAAATAAAATGAACTAGCATCCCCATGATATTGAAAATTTTTGTAATATTTCTGATAAGCTAAATTATTAGGTATGAAATATGATGGTACATTATCAGTTGGATTGTTATATTGAGTCAGCCGACACAACAAAACTAGAACATGAAAAACGAACCTGTGACAGCTGTATCTTATAAGAAAAGTAAACTTTTAAATAAAGCTCTGTAGAATACAGATTAGGTGCTAAGTCAGTGCCATAAATCCCACTTTAAAGATCTAATTCTCAACTCGATGGGGACAAAATCAGTGGCATACAAAATAAAATTAAGTGAATTTAGTCCATACACATATAAAGAACAGAAAGGTGATAAGCTGAAGCAATGATACCAAGAACTTGGAAAGTTACAACATATCAAGTTTTGGAACAACAAATTTAGGTAATTTAGGAGAGACTACAGTTATTTTATTACATAAAAAAAGAAGAGGTAAATATATATGTATTGGAAGCCATACACAAAGAGCTGGAAAATACAGTGTACCTTAATTGTCATAACCAACAAGTCTATCCGCAAGAAGACGAGATGATGAACCTTCCAAGAAGTGTAGAAATGATTACATGTCCTTTACCTTTGCTGTAATTTCATTTTATCAATTTGGATATCATAAAAAAACTTCAAAATCTATTTTGGGATTTTTTCTTGAGCACCAAATCAAAATCCTAAGAGTTTAGAAGTAAAAATTTCTCTTAACAAACCATCCCGATACTGCTCAGCATAAAACAGAATAAATTTCTTGAATATCCTACTCTTCTTTTCTAATCAATCAACTTGACCAAGGTTATTCTTCAATAAGTAAAAATTGAAAAAAAAAATTATTTCTACTAAATTCTTGAAGCCTATCTCTGCATAGTTCCTGGATTTTTCATCTTGATAGTTATGCTATGCAATGCAGCTATGCTTGGAAAGGACATTTAAAAAAAAATATTACACATGTATAAGGTAGAAAGTATTTAGTTAATTTTACATATATTTAGAGTGACTGGGTTTATCAAAATACTTTTTTCTCTTTCTTTTTGAGGAGCTGGGAAAAATGAGTAAATAAAATTTGAGATTTGAATTTAGAGGGTCTTCAATTATTCTCATATATTTAAATATCAAGTATTTTTAAAATTCAGACTTTTTAACACAAATTATCAATGTCTTCAGTTTTTGAAACAAGCAAAAATGAGCTGGAACAAGTGCCAGGTACTTTGATTTGAAGTATAGAATTTGCTTTTATAATAGGTCTAAGGCAAATTAGATATGAAAGTGAAGTCAAACATAAAATAAATAAAAAAATTTAAATATATTATTTTGTTCAATCAACTTTTAAAATTGTGATATTACCATGAAATAATAATAGAAAACATTAAAGTATTCCAATGCTGAAAACAGAAAAACATTAATGAAAGTCAATTTTAGTATAAGTACTTCATCGCAACCACAAAACCAATTCATAATTTAAGTCAAAATTAGTTCTGAGTTTTTAAGTCAAGTTTAGTAAGGAATTAAATAAAATCTAGCATTTTCAGTTTTGTTTCTTATAAAACCTGTAACATGAAGTAGCCCTCCACCTGGACAGATTTTGCCAGATGAGTATATATTCATATATATTTAATTTTTGTTTCTTACCAAAAAATGTTTACATTTCGTTCCATCAAAGCCTGCCTTGTTCACAAAATCAATGGCTTACACACGTCAATTGTGGGAACCTCAAAAAATGAAAATTTGTTAAAATTCCACAAAGATTTTTGAAGCATGATTACTTATTGAAAATTGAAATTGTAGCTTATAAAAAACAAACAAAAAAAAAACACAATTATCAAAAGTTAACTATAAAAGTAAAAGGCATTGAAGAAAGAAAATAAATTATTTTGAATACTGGTTGTTCTATAAAGTTTTTAAGCTCAAAACATACATTTATTTTATTCCACTTTGAAAACATTCACACAATATCAAAAAACAGATCATTATATTTACATTCATTCTGAATATATGTTTTCTTAATAAATACAAATAAATAATTTATAAATACATGAATGTGTCTGTGTGTGTGTGTGTGTGTGTGTGTGTGAGTGTTTATACACCACAAAAGTTGATTCAATAGCCTCTGGGTTAGAAGCATTCTAAAATTAGTATGTTTTGAGACTGTATGTAGATATGAAGGTCAAATCAATAAACCTGAAACAATCTCTTATAAACAAGCAAACATCTTAGAAGAAATTTAAATAAATTCTACCTGAAAATTAGTAGCTTGAAAGGCCTTAACAACATAAGGATAACCCACACCATGCATCGCTGTATAGGTAATGAGAGGAAAAAGTGGCCTGGTGTCTAACTGTAAGTACAAGTCTTTCTTGAGGAGAGCATAATAAGAAGATTCAATGGCTTCTAGGGGGTCTTCTATGAGATCAGTTAATTCTAAGATAGATGTATCCCACGAGTTTTCCCATGGAATAAGATTCTCTTCGATAAATTTACTTATCAGTTTATCATGTGGGGGAATGATCTGCAAAAGACAATATAGGTATAAAAATTAATTTACAATTATTATTATTACAATTATATTATTTATTTACAATTAATTTCAATTTTTTTGTTAGTTTTTAGAACCATCAGACACATACTTATTATATACAAAATAAGTTTATGTTAATAACTGATTACATAATACAATTAGTAAATCCCCATGAAATATAACTACTGAAGTAATCCTCATGAAATATTTGATGTTTTCATATGAAAGAAAAGTTATTTCAATATTTTTTAAAAATCCTAATAAATTCTAAGCCTGAATTGCATACATAAAACCAAAAAAAATTGCATGCTGGAAATATGAAATTCAATATTTTTTATAATCTGCTGAAAAGCATGCAAAATCTTTTTAAATAAAATATAAATAAGAAACAAGAGAAACACAAAAATCTCACAACCAATAATTAACAAAAATGAAGTTTTGCATTACCATTACTTGAAACTCCTCTTTCTTAACTCAGCAACTCAGCTGGAACTAGCAACTGAAAAATTACTTTGATGAAACAATACAAAATAAAATGTACAAAAATTTTTTAATATTTTTTTTTACTCAATCTACAGATGGAGTATTATTTTATTCTCTCAAGTATTTAAATTTAAAAAAAAATTGTTATTATCTCATTTATTGGTAGATCATGTGAATCTCCAGTGTGAGGAGAAAAAAAACAAAAAAAAAAACCTTTTCATAGTTATGCAAAACAAATATATATTCCGAAGAATCTTACCTTCCTGGCACAATCTATTGGATAAATTAATTTAATTTAAAAACTTTTAACATTCCTAGATTAAAATATAATGAGGTTACAATGGTCAGAACATTAAAATATACATTTTAGCAGAATAAGATTCTTTGTATGTATTTATATTTTTTGTGTATATATATATCAGAAAAAACTTTGCAAATTATTCCACAACTGGTTATTTTCTTTAAAATAAAAAGGAGGAATTGAAAAATTTTACATTTTGAAACCTCCACAAAATATAGTTTGAGCTGATGGGAATGTTGTAAATTTTAAAACCATTTATTTGAGCTAAAAATTATGGAAGTGAAACAAAATTTTCACAATGAGTTTGAAAATCAAAGATGTCAAATAATTAATTAGGGATGAAATGCACGAGAAAGTGGGTGAAGAATAAATAAAGAATTAGCTATTTTAATATTTTAACTCTCAATTTAGCCACCCTAGTATAATTTGAACATCTTTAGAATGACAAAAGGTAAGCACAGCTTACATTTCAAATTTCATGAAAAGCAGTTAAGTAATTTTGGTTATAAGTTAGATACATCTGTTAGCTGTGAATCAAATATAATAACCACATGACTATTAAATTTGTTTAGTTTCCCACATTAAAAAAAACCCATAAAATAAAACCATCTCTTTAAGGATAATAGTTTGATATATGGCCAAAACAAAGAACAAAACATGTAAAGCTCTATGTCTTTGAACACTGTGTTTTATCTAAATATCACAAATACCATCAACAGATGAAAAAAAAAGTCCATCAAACCGGAGATGCGTAATCTAAGCAGATTTTTCAAGTTTCAGTGAAAATAGATAGACATATGAGTAAATAAGGAAGTTTAATTTAAAAACTGGAAAGAAAAATGAGTGTAAAAGTTATAACCACTAAAGTTTGCTCCTGATTGACCAGTGAGGTAGAGTGGGGAAAGTGTGCACCCATTGTAATAACATTCATAAATCTCTACTATAAGCAATATTCATAAATTTGTAAAATAAAACAAATGTTAGAAAATTATATTTTACATCTATTTTGTTCTTTAAACTTTTGCTTTACAAAAATAAAAATAAAAGAAGATATTTCGATTATAAATTTTGGTCTCTTCTAAGCCCCCCTTCCCCTCATCCGATTTAAACCAAAATGAATCATTTCAAGGAATTGAATAAAAAGTCTAAATGTCCAATCTGGTTTCTGTATTTTGAAAATAGGTCTGATTTCAGATATTAATAAACATCCATGGTTAGCAAAAAGAAGCTCTGGGGTTGGTGACATTTTGAAAAACACTTCAAGCATTTCAAAAAGAGAGTTTGTTGACCGTAGATATTATTCTAAGATGATTTTTGTTGGGGTTCGGTCGAGGTAGATCCAAAAAAAAAACAAAAATTAAAAAAATGAATTTTTTTAATGAATGATTATCTGCCAGCAGATAATCATTTAAAAAATACATTTTTTTAATTTGTGTTTTTTTTTTTTTGGATCTACCTCGACCGAACCCCAACAAAAATCATCTTAGTTCAAGCATTTCATTTTTAGTGTTTTAAGTTTTTTCATACCTCTAATGTTTATCCTGTAAAGAGATGGTTTGAATTAGACAGGATGGAAGTAAAAGGAAAAGCAATTCCCATTTATTGTCCCAGGCTTAGTATTTTTAACTTTTTTTATATTCATGATCTAGTTATATATGAAATTTTGATGGTGACCATCATATGATAAAATTAGGATTAAAATTACCATTAATATATATTTTATATTTTTCACAATTTGAATGACTCAGTCAAATAATGAATTTCATTAAAAAAAGGTTTGTAAGCTTAGTATTGAAAACAAATTGTTTTGTGTGATATGATCTTGTGTCAAATTTCAATGATACCCTTTATGACAAAGGAGTCTAGGGAGTGAATTTCAATGAGTACTATTTTGCAAGTTTAGTGTTTTTGTATTTTTTTTTTTTTTTGTAGGGTTTTATATGAAGTTCAATTTGGGAAACTATTATGACACAATGGAAGTTCAAAGAACAAATTTTATAGGGAAATTTGTCAAAACGAGATCTTTTTGAATAATGTGATAATACATAAAATTTTGATAGTGAACCCCTTATCCCTTACAAAAGGAGTGTATCAAGGAGAAAATTCTATTGAGAAATATGTTGCATAAAGGATGAATGCAAGATAGGGAACATTAGGGAACCTAATTACTGTTTCCATAACGAAACAAGGAAGATGTCAAGAATAAAATTTTGTTTAAAATGTATTGTGGCTTTAGCATTTATATATATTTTTTTTTTACTAAGTTTCATATATAAGAAGGTAAACTAAGTGGATTCCTCAGCATCATAATTGATGAATATTAGTATTTGACCTTTCCATAACATGTCATCAATCCCTTACACTTATAAAATATATTTTTTATCAACAAACAAATCCGAACAGTTGCAGTGCTCCAAAATAAATATCATGCATGCTGCATTGACAAAACTATTTAGTTGTAAATGTTTTATTTGGTTGTAGTTTTTTATCCCACGTAAATTTTGAACAATTAATGAGAGGGAATAGAATAAAAAAATCTATCTGTCCCAGCCAAGAATTGAACCTGGATCTCCTGCTATCCGGGCCAGTGCACTTACCAGTTGTGCTACCAGGACGCGCTAGATATCTCATTCAATTCCCTCTACACTAGTGAGAGCCTAACCTACGAGAAAGGCGAGAATTTTCTATTCCCTCTCATTAATTGTTTAAAACTATTTAGTTGTGTTTAACACTCCAGGTTCTAGACTATTAAATTAAAATTGAGGGTACAGAAAAACTATCATTCATAATACTTCAATTTCAGTGATTACATCTTAAAATATAAATTTTATCAATAAATGTTTTCTATTACTCTAAACCTGCTAAATTTAAAAATTATTTTTGCTAGAAATTGAAATTTAAGATAGTAACCTTCCCCCTCCCATAGGTCTGATTTTGCTCAATGAAGGACTTAACCTTTTGTTTTGTATTTAAAACTACTGAGTCTCATTGTAAAAAAAAAACAAAAAACCATGGCCTGGACAGCCAAAACCATTTAAATTATGATAAAAGGTTGGAAGAAGCTTTATCTTCCACAGAAGGAACTCAAGAAATTATTTCATTTATGCTTCCTTTGACTTGCTAGTCAAAAGGCTCAAAGAGAATGAATTACAAATTATCATAGATAATTTTTATAGTATCAAGGCTAATTGTACAGATATTATACATGGAAGTAATAAAATATAAAATAAAGCAGAATTAGCAATTAAATAGATGATCCACCAATCAACAAGAAAATCAACCGAAAGGAATCATTATTAACAGAGAAATTATTAAAATAAGATTGTTCTCACCACACATTATATAATAAATTTATAATATATAAGAGAAATGATAGAAGATGAAAGGCGACTAGGGTACACACAAACCAAAAACATATAAATTTGAAGCAAAAGCATAATTTTATAACTCACTAAGCGTCTCAGGCTCTTAGTAATAAATTTTTCCCATGAGCCCCTTTAATGAAATTATCTCATGTTATTAAGTCATTTAGTAAATTTAGTTCAGAATATAAAAGGAAAAAATCATAAAAGAATAGAGAATACAAATATATAAAAATATCAGAATTTAAAAAAATATAATGAACCAAGTTTAATATAAATATTAATTTGGTTGTGGTATATTATGTAAATTTTCAACAATTAATGAGAGGGAATAAAATAAAAAAATCTATCTGTCCCAGCCAGGACTTGAACCTGGATCTCCTGCTTGCCGGGCTGGAATGTTTCCATTACACCACCAGGTCGAGCTAGATAACTTATTAAATTCCCACCACACTAGCAAGAGCCTAACCCAGGAGAATGATGAATACTTCATCTTATGCCCGAAAAAGCTGACATAGTCTGGCTATTTGTCAACTCCCATTATTTACTTTTTTAATTTTCTGGCCCAGCAAGCAGGAGATCCAGGTTCGAGTCCTGGCTGGGACAAATATTTTTTTTTATTCTATTCCCTCTCATTAACTGTTTAAAATTTATGTGGGATAATAAACCACAACCAAATTAATATATATAAAGAAAAATTAAAAAAGTAAATAATGGAAGTCGACAAATAGCTAGACAATGTCAGCTCCTTCGAGCATAAGACGATGTATTCATCTTTCTCATGGGTTAGGCTCTCGCTAGTGTGGTGGGAATTTATTAAGTTATTTAGCTCGTCCTGGTGGTGTAATGGAAACATTCCGGCCCGGCAAGCAGGAGATCCAGGTTCAAGTCCTGGCTAGGACAAATAGATTTTTTTATTCTATTCCCTCTCATTAATTGTTCAAGTTTAATATATTTTGATTTTTTTAATAATTGGTAATAAGAAAAAAAGAACAATATATTAATATATGAGAAAATAAAATTGTTCAATGGATGATAATTTAAATATTCTTTTATGAATAAAATGTTTTGAATAATTTGGTATTTTAAATTGTAAAAAGTTAAATAAATTAATTTTTTAGCTAAAATCAGACTAGTGGAAGGAAGTTAGAGGAAGACCAACATTTATACATTGAATATGACATCATCGTTATAATTAGTGTTCTAAAAAACTTAATTGATCTTGATAAATATAAAATTTTATCTTTTAACAAATATGGTCAGTAACATATTAATGAAAATGCTCATTAAGGTAGATATTTAAGAATACAACTATAAAGATTGAGCACTCCTTCACTCTCCCCTCGTAAACCTTCCAGAGCCAGCCTTATTGATCTCACCTTCTATACTAATTGCTGTATCGACTGTAAGCTCAAATATTATTTTATTATCTTATTATGCCCATCATTGAAAATACAGGAAATCTGCTTAGTTCATGTAGCTCCTGCATTAAAGACTGTTTTTTAGTTACTACATTCGCTAAGTATATTTATTAAAGAAACTTTAACTTATTTTACACTTACTTTATAGACATACATGTCCACACATTTAAAAAAATATCAGAAATGTAAAATAAATAAAAATGTCTATAAAAAAAATCTCCATGATTAGCTGTGGTTAACTGCCCATGAATTACTACTACTAAGACTACTTTAACACTTCAATGACCTGTGATCCATTACTCCAATACACCTTGTAACCATTGTCATCTTTTGGGTTATGTGAGGCAGTTATCATAACACCAATTGAAGCTTTGTACACTTTAACTCCAAAAGACACAAATGGGGTAGGCGATACTCTTTTAGGAAGATATACTTTAATCCCTTCTCGAACAAATATATTTGCAGTTAATTCAGCAAATCTGAAAATAAATAAATGAAAAAATCAATAAAGTTATTTAGGACTATAATTTAAAAATGAAAAAAGTTTTTAAAAAAATATTAGCTTGAGAAATAAGCATGACTGGCCAGGCAGCATTGATTTTATCAGTTAAAAGATTAGTTATATTATATAGGGTGGTTATTACTGCAGCAATATTATTATTTCCATTGATATTTATTCATGACTTATAAGACACATATTTAATAAATTAAAATCTAATTTTAAAGTTTAAAATTGCATTTCCAATGGTATTATTTGCAAACCTCAAAATTACATAAAAACAAATGAATAAATCATCCCTACAGGCCATAGAGAGCAAAAGGTAAAACACAAGTTAAGGATGTGTTTACTCATGACCAACAACACACAATAGAAAATATCAGCACACTGTTCCAACAGCCTGAATTTTTTACCATTCAATGAAACAGTACCAAATTAGAGCTGGGTGTTTCCAGGATAACCTAATTACAGACAGAAGTACAAAAAGAAAATCAACTGTGTGCTGTGATTATTGTATCTGGAACCTTTGGTGCAGTAGTCCTTAATATACTAACAACATATGTTTTTTAAAACCTAATTATGACACATGTGATGCATAGTTAATGTAACATAAAAAAATAAAAATAACCAGTCCTGCAAATGGCTATAAAGGCCCAAGGGGGAAATACATGCTAAGGCTTTATTTATTCTCGAACTATGGCACACTAAAGACGGCGAATGATCAGCTCATTGTTCTGGACACCTGATTTTTTCTCCATTTAATGAATAATAGTACCTAATTAGGGCTGGGTGCTCCCTAGGAGCACAGGAGGAATCCTCAGAGTCATTACAAACAGAAGTACAGAGAGAAGAAAAAAACTAACTGTGCGCTGTGAGCATTGAACCTGGGTCCTTTGGCCAGTGCTGTAGAACATTTAATATTTATGATGACAGAATAAATAGCACATTTAGTTTTTAAAATAAAAGTTTCCTTGATTGGGCCTTATTTATTTTAAATATATTTCTTATTTGTTTTTAATTTAANAAAATTTTATATATATTAAGCACTAATTTGCAGTTTAGTATTAGAAAAAGGGAGAACTCTTACCATAATATGAATTTTTTTCATTTCATATTAGTGGTAAATTATAAAATGCATACACTTATGTATGTTTGTGACTGCATGTGTTTTTGAGACTGTATTCTGCTTTGTAAAGTCACTATTTCTGAAACAGGTTGTCTTTCTCTCTTAAGAGTTAATGTTTTTTGGTTCATTTGCATTTGGTAATAATAAATTTGCTAGTGCATAGTAATAATTAAAAATCCTTACTGCTTTAAATCATAAAAGCCCTCAGTATAAAATGTCTGTATTTGTTATCATTATTATTCATTGCAATGTGGCATTGTTTCTTAGTTTTGTAAATAAAGGAGAATATTATCAAAAACATTAATCAGTGTTGTTCCAGGTGACAAGATGTCCCTGAAGGGACACAATTAAGCCAAAATGTTGGAAGATAATTAAAAAAACTCCTTTTTTTTTAATTGTATTTTTTTGTGTCAATCTTGACATATCCCAACAAAAATTATCTACCACAACATTATCTTTCTGTGTTAAACCAGCAATTCTTTCTTAGTTGTTTGCTCTTTTTTTCTTCTATTTTCTTATTTGTTTTTAATTTAAAAAAATATTTAAAGCTTCAGAAATATTCATAACAAATCAAAGGCAATAATAATAAAATCTGAAAGTGAATAGTTTGATTGAGCATTATAATGTTCCACAGAATAAACAATGTGAAGATAGCTAATCAAACAAAAAACTGTGGTTCAAAGAGCTTCATTTTTATTTATTTTCTGTTAGAATTTTAAATTATTAATAATTAGTTAGACCTATTTGAAGTGAATAATATAGATTGTTATTATATAGAGGTTTTATGTAGATATTAACATTAAATAATAAGATTTGTGAACATATATAAAAAAGATAAATAGATGTTAACTCTTCCTTTTAACTTAAGTAGTTTTTCACAGAGATCCTTCATATTTCAGATTTTGGGTAGATTATTGTAATCCTTTTTTTCTTTAAGTACTCTTTAAAATGCATAAGGTTACATTTTAAAATACACATTTTTGTAAACTAAAAGAGATGGTTTAAAATATTTTTTTAAATTTTGAAGTAATATATATCAATTTACACATTAAATTAAAAGTTTTAATGAGGGGAACTCTATATTAGAGATAATAAAAGCAAATACATTGAAAGAATGTTCATGCTAATTACAGCTAAGTACTTTAAGCTAATTTATTAATCTAACACTAAAATTTTATTTTAATGAGTTATTTAAGTTTCATTTACGTTAAGTTCCAAAAACTTCCTCCTTTACTTTTTTCAGCTATGACCATAAAGCAAGTCGCAGATCTTGAAAATTTCACAGATGACAGAACAAATGTTTTAAGTTTCAAAAAAAGATATAATAATGGTAATATAAAATTAGGCACTAAATGAACAAATGAAACTTTGTATTTACCGTTTCTTCTTCCGGGTTAGACCGTGTCAAGTTGTTGATAGCTGCCGAGCTTTCGCACATCATGTGATGGCTTCTTCAGGGCTGAATAGAGAATGAGAGCTGTTTTTTTATAATCAAATTTATAATCTTAATATTTTGACCATACTTAGTGTTTTATCTGTCCTAGCCAGAACTCGAACATGGATCTCCTGCTTGCCAGGCCTGAATGCTTCCATTACACCACCGGGACAAGCTAGATAACTTATTAAATTCTCACCACACTAGCAAGAGCCTAAATCACGAGAAAGATGAATAGATCGCCTTATGCTCGAAGGAGCTGACATTGTCTAGCTATTTGTCGACAAAAAAACAGCACTCATTCTCTATTCAGCCCTGAAGAAGCCATCACATGATGTGCGGAAGCTCGGCAACTATCAAAAACTTGACACGGTCCAACCCAGAAGAAGAAAGGGTAAATACATCTAACGACCGTCGAAGCCTACGTGAACAAATGAAACTTTTATAAAAATTGTACTGAAATGAATATTAGATCAAAGCCTTCTTTTATTAGATAAAATTGGAATTTTCTACTAAATGTTTTTAAGCAAAATAAAATTTTGTTATATATTTTCCACTATGAGTACTAAGGTTTGAAGAATAATTAATAAATACTATATATAATAATGAGCATGATCCTCAAATCTATAACACATATTTGTTATCTGTAGCAACAATTAGTTCATAATTTATTCTCTTATATCTTATTTCCGAAATTGATTTGAAGTTGACTATTAGAATTATAATTGTAAAAATTAGTATAAATAACTTCAAATATTATAAAAGGTCCTGGGTATGGTACCAACTGTATGGGTCTTCATTAAAGTGACTCAGTCTGCCTCCCATTGGTTGTGGCTAATTACATCTCACATCTGGGAGGCTAAGGGTCCAGGTATGCACAGGTTAGCATGACTGGCTAGTGATCAGAGAATATGGGTTCCTGACTCACCATATTGGCTTAAATTTTTTTTATTTATATAATAATTGTTAAATATTAATATAAATATTCTGAATTATTATCAAACCAGTATTCAAGACAACAACAATTTTTTTTTAATGGGACCATTTGAATACCTCAAAATTCATGGAGGATTTAGGAACCCAAAAATTTTGATCACGTAGGCTTCGACGGTCATCAGATGTATTTACCGTTTCTTCTTCAGGGTTTGACCGTGTTAAGTTGTAGTTATTTGCCGAGCTTTCGCACATCATTCTCTTTTCAGCCCTGAAGAAGCCATCACATGATGTGCAAAAGCTCGGCAAATAACAACAACTTAACACAGTCAAACTCGGAAGAAGAAACAGTAAAGAAACCCAATAATTACTTATAAGTGCAATAATGATTTCTGGACTAACTAATTATAATCAATATTTTATTTAAAAGTCAGTGGGTCATTTGGGTAAAAAACTAGATTGAAGATGGAGGATCAGACTATTTGCTCTATTTAGACTATTTTTCTTTCTCTATTTAGGCATAACTTTTTGTATGGAGTTTTGACACTAATTTATAAATTACATTTTTTAAATAAATTGCAATTTTTTAATATTTTTAAAATATTATAAAATTGTTAAAAAAATTATTGAATTAAATCATTTTACTTACCTTCTGCTGTTATGTCTACCATCGTAGCCTAGGACAAGAGGTTTGATACAATCACCAAGAGATTTTAAATAACAAAGAAGTCCTTGAGCAGTCTGAATGACCACTAAGTCATTCATCTGTGAAAAACCTGGACCCATCTTCCCTCTCAAGCCAGCTGTTCCAAATTCAATCCTTTCCATAAACAAAGCTGACAGCTCTGAACATGGTGATGTTTTAAGGAGACATTTAGCTTCTTCTTCAAAATTTTTATTCTGAAAGAAATGTACTTTTATGCAATTGGAAAACTGAAACAAAAGTTCAAACAAGGTCAACAGCCAATTTTTAATATAATTTGTTAATGATCAACAATTAATCGCTCTATTGATTTTTAAGAGGCTATGTCCCCTATTGACAATCCCTGCCAATTTTACTATAACTTTTGCTTATTTTAGTCAAGTTCTTTGAGTTTAATTTGAGATTATTCATTAAAAACAGAAAAAAAAAAGCATAAAAATCTGCTTCAAATGAGTGGCGTAAAATAATTAAATTCCTCATGTTTCTCTATAGGTGGATATAAATTAGAGTTAATAACTTATTTGGTCAACAAGACAGAGAGAGTAATGAGTTTAAAAGGTGAGATCACTAAGGCTTGCTGCAGAATATTTAGGACGGAAGAGTGAGGAGGAAGTAAACTTTCACAGTTGCATTAGTATCAGTGTTTGTTAGTGTTTCTGGCAAAACTTTATAATAAAAACACTAAGTATGGTCAAGATATTAAGATTATAAATTTGATTAACACTATACCTTTTCTCCTACCAAGTAAATTTGAGCCAAAAATTAATTTATTTAATGGTTTGTAAAAGATAGTTTAAATACTGAATTTGGACTATGTATTTTAAAAATGTGAGGATCCATTCAACTCTCATAATGATATTATCTCATATAATTAATATGTTAAGGACTAAAAATTAGAAAATTGTAGACATATTTTTATTATTTATTAGACCTATTTTATTCTATACATCTTTTCATAACTAGTGATAACAAAGATACAGACAAATTTCCATTTTGTGTCTTTCTAAACACCCTTATTTATTTTGACCGATTTCTGCCATTAATGAATTCCTCAAATGGTTTGTAAAAAGAAGTTTAAATGCCAAGTTTGATTTCATTTTCTAGAAAATTGCATATGCACCCGCAGCATTGCATAAAGCACTTACACCACCTTAAAATTTTGACTATATCATAACATTTTTAGCTTCATTTAAGTAAGATTGGAATACCTGTAAATTATTTTCAAAAGTAGTGCCAAGACACCATTTTGAACAGATAGATTTCTTTAGAGGAAATCTAATATACAAATAACAAAAAAATATATTCTATAATTTTATTTATGAGTGTAAAATATGAAGAGTATATACTTTCTCTTTGATAGCCATAACCTTTAAAATGAGTAAAATTCAGCAGCATACTGCCAAAACAATCACTTGCTTTAGTGATAGAATAAGTATATGCCATAAAGTAATCTCTGAAGCATTTATTTATCTAGTAGCTACAAAGTTATTATTATTTAAAACACCAGATATTTATATACTTAGATGGGTTTTTAATGTAGGTTTTCATTTATCAATCAGTTTTATGTAGGCATATGTATACTGTAGATGGCAGAGAGAGTGAAAGAATCTTTCCCACTGTTGACCTAAAGCACTAATTTTTTTGTTACGTGAATTAAAAGATAAAAGAGAGACAAGGGCATTGCCCACAGGATCTGTGCATTACCCTCTCTGGCCCTTTAAGTTTAAATCCCATCATTGGCAGACTTTTGTTGGAAATAAAAGCCAGCTAAGAATCACAGGGCTTTGGAATAATGTATTTACCTAAAGACCCTCCAACAAGGCCTTGACCGGTTGTAATGGCGGTCACCAAGAAAATGAAGTTAATGTTATACATACATTAATAGGACTATAAATCTTAAAGGATGAACAAAATGAAATGGTACAATATATAAAAATTCCAATAATTCAAGCAATAATAAAAGTTATGAACAAAATTCTAAAATGATTTTAGTTGGGGTTCGGTCAAGGTAGATCCAAAAAAAAAACACAAATTTAAATAAAATGTATTTTTTAATAAAGGATTATCTGCCAACGTTTCGGCTTACATTGTAAGCCATCTTCAGGGCTGTAGAAATACAATGTCATGAGAATACAATAATAATTGAAATTAGTATAATAGAGAATTGCAATAATATAATGTGAAATAAAGAGTATGAATGTAGAAAGCTATGTAAGAAAATTTAAAGTTTATGAAAAACAATTTGAAAAAGAACCAATTTGAAAAAAACATGCAAACAAACAGCTTATTGACAAGAAACAATTGAAATG
>KZ807069.1:329004-352586 GCA_000696205.2 Oncopeltus fasciatus
TGTTCCTAATATATATCAAGAATATATATATATATATATATATATGATGTTTAAGTTATCGATCAGGTTTTCAGATTAAATTAGTTGGTTATTGGTCTAATAATTTTGTACAACATTTAGTCTAGGCAATATTTTGAGAATAGATTTTCTCTTTATCAGGGCAGGACTAATAAGTTAGTACTTAGAGCTGTCTTGTACAACTTAGCTCTAATTACTAACTTTTTAGTCCTGCCCTGATGAAGAGAAAATATATTCTGGAAATATAAGCTTAGCCTAAATTGTTTTACTAAAATTATTAAACCAAAATCCTCAATAACCAACTACTCTTTACAACAAGTCCTTATAAAATTTTATAATTCAATTTGATTGAAGAATAGAAAAGCCGTCTTTTCATGTAACAAGTGTGTAAATATGAACAGAAATTCATGATTCATCAATGATACTCACTAATCCCCTCAGCAATGCCATTCGTTTTGTTTACATCCGGTAAAGATTTCCAACTCAGCCCTTTGTTAGTTTCATTCTACAGCCATGTGTTTAGTGACATAAAACTTGTTGCATTTTTTGCCAACAATTTATGATTTGTGGACAGCATTGATTATCTCTTTCCATCTTTAAAAAAAAAACTCCTGAGAAATTAAGAATGTGGAATACCATCCTTTCAAGTTTGAAAATGCTCGTTTAGAAGCTTTCTTGGATGAGGATAACTCTCAAACTCAACAAAAACTTGCAAATCAATTAAATGTAACCCAAGGAAGTGTCTCCATTCGTTTGAAAGACATAGGAAAGATCCAGTGTGTGTGTGTGTGTGTGTGTGTGTGTGTACATATATATAAACCATTGAGCCTTTTACTATACCACCATCTTGTGTTTTAGCTTCTACTTATACCATCTACTTTATTTTGTTTCAGATCAGATTCTGGGGATTGGTTGCTATCTTCACAGGATGAGGAGAAGATAATTTTTAAACTAAAGCAATTTTTAATGCATATCAGTCGTTATTCTCAAGAGCGATGTGCACAGCTGCTTTCCAGTCGTTCATTAGTATGGCCTGATGAAAAGTAAATTCCCATTTATTACTCTATTCCTTACTCTTAGAAGTATGAAAATAATATAAAATAGTTTGAATATAATGAATATTCATTGGTATTACTGTTTTAGTTGCATGAATAATATTTTACAAGTTTTTCATGCCTTTAGAATAGAATAGTTTTATGAAATAATAATTAAGTAGTAATGTTCAGCTTACATCTAGAGAAACTAAAGTATATCTTGTTTATGGAGTAGAAAATCACATTTTTAAAATTATTTATTTTCTGTTTGTGTGGGTACTTAGCATTTTTATGAATGTGTAATAACTTTTGAAGTAGTCCAATTGATGAAAATTTTGTTTTATTGAAAAATCTGTCTTAAATATTCCATTCAAAAAAAAAAAAGAAAAAAAAAAGTAGACTTGTGAAGCAATTACTGTAGTAGTCCAAGACATTAAAGTATATATTGATGACGCTAACTGTCAGCTAATTGACAGAACCACATACATTACCCTCTCGGAAGACCCCACTTTGAAATTTTCAAAGAAAATCCAATAATATCTGACTACCAATGGCCTGAAAGAAGGGCTTACTGACAGGGACATCAAAGAACTCTGTCCTCCCTGACTTGTCATCTCCCATTTATACTTATTACCAAAAATACATAAGCCCGGAAATCCCGGGAGACCGATTGTGTCAGTTATAGGATTCCCGGGAGAAAGAATCTCTTCCTTTGTTGAATATCACCTGCAACCACAATCCTCAGCCCTTCCTTCATATATTAAAGACACCTTCCATTTTTTAGAAATCTTGAATGGTTTGTCCTTGCCTCCTTCAAAGTAAATTTTAATAATTACCATAGATGTCACTTTTTTATACTCATCAATTCCCTCTCCTGAAGGGCTTGAGTCCCTCAAATATTTTTTTGACCAGCGGCCCCCACTTAGTGCCCCCTCCACTGAGTTTCTATTGGTCTTGCAAAACTATTCTTGACCAAAAACACCTTCACCTTTATACAAATTGGAGGTACAGGGATGGGATCTAAAATGGCTCCTCCTTATGCCAGTTTATACATGGGCCAATGTGAACTAATGTTTCTGGCCTCCCACCCTTGGCAACCCCATATCTGGAAAAGATATCTAGATGATATTTTTATGATTTGGACCTGCGGACAGGATTCCCTATCCACATTCACAGAGAACCTTAACAAAGTGATTTCCATAAAGTTCACATGGAATATATCTAAAGACGAAGCCACTTTTTTGGATGTTGATATGAAACTAGTAGACAACCACTTCATCATTGGTGTTTATATTAAGCCCACTAACAAACAGCAGCATTTACATTATTCCATCTGCCACCCTCCACATACCAAGAGGTCCTTTCCTTACTCTCTCTCTCCTCTCAGGTCTCCCGCATCTGTAATTCTCAAGAAACATTAGAGAATTCCTTAGGATCCCTAAAAGAATCTCTTCTTCAAAGGGATAATCTCAACTCCTCAACAGAAAAATCCTACCTGCAAACCGAACCTTCCATCCTTAATCTAAATCTCCTAATATCCAAACTCCTAACCTGGTTACTGAATATTTCCCCAGGGTAGAAGGTATCAAGACCAAGATACAAGAAGCTCTCCCCATTATTCAGAACAATCCATCCACCAGCTCCCTACTACCACAAAAACCTGGCATTATGTACAGGAAAGCCCCCACTCTCCAAGATATACTAAACATGAAGAAACTGTCTTCCAAAACCCTCACAAATTCACCAAAACAAGCTACTTGGCCTTGTAACAAAAGCAGATGCTTATCTTGCCCAATTATAAAAACTGGCAACACGTTCTCCAGTGTCAACACCTACTTAACATATAAGATTCAATCCTCATCAACATGCACATCCAAAAACCTGCTTCAATGCAAATTTTGCCCTGCTTTTACATAAGATAATGTCCAAGCCTCTAAACCTCAGAATTAATAATCACTGAGCATCCTGTTCAGAACTACAGTCCCTTCTTCCCATAGCAAGGCATGCTCAGAATCATTTAATATGTTTTAATGACGTTTTCCAAGTTCAAGTGATTAAACAATTTCCTGAAACGGCTTCAGATTTGCAATGGATGACGAGAGAGTGCGCCTATATCCACATTCTCAAAGCAACTTTAAGAGCTGCTATCAACTGTCAACAATAAGAGGATTAGGGAAAACCCAATTGCCTTGCTGCTACACAATTCTGACAGCCTAGTGTATTTTCACTTCTCACTGAAGAAGGGCGAGAGATCCCTGAAAATTTTGCTCCTAGTGATATTTTCTCTTTTTGTGTGTGCACTGCACTCTTTACCCAACCTGTTCTTGATTGCTCTATATATATATGTATACACATACATACTTACATTTATACAATTCCAAATAATTTGCTGTTTTAAATGTTTTTTATTGGTAATTTGATGTTTTAGGACTGTTCTTATGCTTGTGAATATAGTTGCAGAATATTGCACTCATGCAGAAGAAATACCAAGCTGCGCTGAACACATGCATAGGTAATTAATTAATTATATTTCTTTAGATAAAAAATTTTTTGTAATAACTTTGCTAGTAACATTATTTTGTTCAATAACAAATATTTAAAAATTCTGAAAAAATTTTTTTTTAAAAAGATCTATTAATGCCTAATTAAGAAATTTAGGTAAAATTGAAATTTATAATCCAAAAGTAAATATTACAAAATGTGTTCTTGTAAAGTCGAAACAATATTTTATTAAAAATTTGACACTAATAAGATTTTAGAGATTATGTTATCTGCCTTACCTGGTTTATTACCTCTGTGATTGATGATTTAACCTACTTAAGTTGATTAAAAGTTTTAACAGATTCAGGGAATTTCCTTGAGTATAAAAAGTGTTTATTTATTAGTAAAGTTATCTATTTAGACTGATAATTTAAAAGAAAAAAAATTCTAGAAGTGATTGTAATGGGTTTCTATAAATAAATTATAAAATTTTAAGATATCTTGTTTTCATAGAAAAAATTTATAATTTGAGTATTCACTCACTTAAGTTGCTCAGCTCTCTCGTCATACAGCAGAACATTTTTATTGCATAAGGTACAGAACTAAATAGTTAGCTTGTCATGCTTTAGACTGTCAAAAGAGTAAATCACACATAAAGATTAGTCGTGTCGAATTTTTTAACCTAAAATGATAATGTATTTGCACTGGGACTCCTAGATTAGGCTGCACATTAAGAAGTTCAATTAAGTCACACTATGGTATTCAACAATAGTTTCTAGTTGGGTTAAAAGTGAACAACCTAGTTATAATTTTTGTCATAGTTGAAAAATGATTCATTTACTCTCTGAGGTATTTGCGATATTTAAATTAGATCCAATGTTTAAATTATTACCTAGAAAATAAACACACAAATAAAATTACATGTGAAATATTTTTGTAGTTGTTTAGTTAAAACATAGAGCCGAGAGGGAAATTTACCTAAAACCCTAAATTGAATCAGTACCTTTTGTCCAGTTTAAATTAAAACTAGATGAAATTCGGCATTTGGTATTGAACTAAAAAGTATTTTAAATATTGAATATTTAACTCAGTAACTCAAATGTTTTGATAATAAAAAACTACTTCAATAAGAATGAGGGAAAATCTGAGATCCGGGATTTAATAATAAACTTTTTAGACTTGGCATTTATAATTGAAGTGACAAAAATATGATGTATAAATCTGTAAAATACATCAGGTGGAGTATATCCAGAATTTGATTAGAAAATCAAGCTTGATTAGGAAAAGTTAAATTTTTATGTTTTTTTTTAGCGATGTTTCAAGCATCAGGGTTTAACTGAAGGAGATAAGTAGCAATAAGCTGAAATTGTATATAATTTTAACTATTTTCCTCTATTGAAGCATAGTTGCATTATGAATAAGAAAACATTACATCAACAATTTAAATATCTAGCACAATTTATGATTTAACTGTATGAAATGTATTAAAAATTTAATTCAATAATTGTCTTAGTGTAATTTTAAATCAAATCATAATCTATGTATTAAAAATTGTTCCTTTCTTGGTAGTACCAAGTTAATATTCCTTTGGGATGTTGAAATAAACTAATCAGGTGCATCACTCACATACATACTCAAACTTTTTTTGAAATCAGGTAGTCCATTTTTTAGAAAAATATGCATATTATTAGTTTTTATGTGCCTTGAAGCATAAATTATCAAAGATTTAAAAAAAGTTTACGAACAGAATTTTTTTATTTTTTTAATTCAAAATGTTTTGTCAAGGATCTAATGTGCTCCGCAAAGCTCTATGATGATTGAGTATTCAAATAGGCCTATTTAAATCATACTAAGTGTACAAATCTGAAAACTTATTAATAATAATTATTTTCATTTAAGGATGAAATAGCGGTAATCTAGGTATAAATGATATTTATGTTGGCAAAAGAAAAAAATAGTTTCTCATGAATCATATTGACATTTTTTCCTAGGTATTTAAGTGAGTTGCTTACACAATTCAACGCTCGCTGTTATGGTCTTGTCCTAGGAGGTGATGCTGTTTCTGAAAAAACAGGGCTAAAAACAATTACAATAAATAACCTAGCCCTCCAGCTGAGGTCCTTGCAATTAATTCTCTGGCTGATACCTCATGTTAGAGTTCACTTTCAAGGTACTTCAAGTTAATGGTTTGCAAATTCTTACTTATTCTTAAATATAGGTTGGAAGTTTTGGGTCATGATTTTAGTCATAGTTTACTTTAATATGGGCTGTTAATCAATATATTATGCTTAACATGTCCCTTAGTTAGAGTCATGTCCAGAAAGTAAGTGTACTAAATTTTTGTAGGTTATAAAAATTTTTATTTGAACAAAAAAATTACCTGTTTACATTAGTACATATCTAAGCTATTTTTTTTTTTTGCCATATTCACTCTCTCAGTGCAGGTGGTGCACCGGGGTATCACTTTTTTATGCCCTCCTCGAAGTAGTTTCGCATCAATCCCGATCTGGAAATTTGTGGAAACATTGCAGAAAGTTCATCCACAGTCTATCTGCAATCCTCACGGATCGCATTTTTTATTTTTTTTTCCATAATTTTGTCAATCACAATTGAAGGTCTTCTGCTTGACTGATCATCAAGCATAGATGTGCGACTGTTTTAAAACTCCCGATACCACTTGAACACACTTGTACGATTCATAGCTTTATCACCATATGAAGTTTGTACCCCATTGCAAACCTCTACCTGAGTTAATCCCTTCAAAACGAGATAACGGATAATGCCGCCTATTTCACACTTAGCGGGAGATCGGATTGACATTTCTCACTGAACAGGTTACTGCGTCTACAGTTCTCTATGTACTGATCTCAAAGCGGTCTTGTTGTGGAGGGGAAAAATCACACTTTGCGGTAGTGCAGCCAACATGTGTAAAAACAATTCCCTACCGCCATGACAGTCTCAGTTCACCTACTTTCTGGACATTTTCAAAGTTTTAATCCTTTTTTTTTATTTTTTTTTTTTATTTTTTACATATTTGTCCTGTAATCTAAGTGGTTTTGTCTTGTTCAACTTAAATGCTTCAATTCTATTTGAATAGGATTCTTCTAAAATTGTGAAAAATAAAAGAAAGGTAATAAATAATGATGAGAAGACTTTACTCTATGAGCTTGTTATCAGCTCAAAGATTGTATACAAGTTTTGGTTGTCATTTAGTGTCTGGAAATATAATTTTGGAGTTGGATTTGACATTTAAACATAATTCTAATAAATTATAAATCAAATTTATTAATTTATGTAAGTATCCTATTTATTAACTTAAATTAATAATTATAAACTTAAACAGATATGCATACTCAGAGAAAGGGGGCTTTATGCTGAGTTTTAAACTTAGGATGGTAAACCTCATCTCCTGGTCACTACTGGTTGATAAGATATTTTTCATTCAAAAATATATTTAGGTTTCTCATCTCATTAGAGATATTTTTAGTATACATGAGTTATCTGAGTAGCTAGCGCTGCAGGATAAAAGAATATTCATAAGGTTGGCCCAGCCATATAGCTAACCTAATGGATCTTACTGTTAACTAATTTCAGACTTAGCTCACTGCTCCTGACTGTCATGCGAATAACCACTTGTTAAGATGTGACTCAAATTATTCTTATTTCAGGAATTATTGGTGAACTCACCCGAGACCACTTAGATAAAGTTTCACAGAAAGTTAAGGAGCATGCCAGTGACATTAATGCCAAGCTCCTTGAAGTTATGCACAAAAATATTGCTGCAGAATTGAGGCATTGGGATGCCAAACCCCCTGTCCCTTCAAAATCTTTTCAAAACATTTGCAAGTAAGCTAAACATTTAAGTTTTTATAATTTTCTATTTGTGAAGTAAGCCATTAAAATTGTGTCATATAAACAATTTTTCTTCTTTAGAGACTCCTTGTTTTAATATTTTTGCCATCAGAAAAAATATTAACTCTTAACAATTTGGAATTCTAAACTCCTTGAACGTGGGTTTATTGTTTTACTTAAGTATGTGGTGCAGATATTGGTGTCTGAACTACATTTATTTTTATGAATGTCTAATTGAAAGTGGTGTCCACTGGTCACCTCTCCTCATGTGACTTTCATTAATTTAATTTATTTTTTTACTATTCATTGTAATCAAATTACAAAATGTTTATATTTATTTTTATTTTTAATGTAAATAAAGGTTNCCAACTTTAAAAATTTTAATATCTCATATATTATAGTGATTTTTGTTTGCATGAAGGTATTTTTCCCTTTTGTTTTGCTGCCAAAATTTATTTTGTGATTAATTAATAATTACTTATATTTATCAAAATATGGAAATTGTGTATTGAATTTTCTCTCCAAAACTTTCTTTGTTGTTGAAAGACAGTCCAGAAAAGCATTTTTTTTTACCTATGTTAAAATTTTTCTTAGAGGTATATTATCCTTTATTTCTTGTTATTCTAACCAGTGTATACTTTTTTATTTCAATGCTAGAGATAGTGTAATTCACAACTGATTCGTTTGTCAAGAAAAAAATTGAAGTTTATATTTGGTGCTCTGTCCAGTGCTGTTTAGGAGGGTGGTAATGCCAGTGCTATAATATATCCAGTAGCACATTTTATTTATTATTTGACTTATGATTCTGCAATCCATTAGTTCAAGTATCTGTAATAAGATGCAGTAAATGGCTAATCTGATGAATAAATTGAAAAATTTCTTTGAATGTTTTCCACTTTTATTTGGTTGAAAAGGATATTCATTTGGTTTTAATCCCTTATTTTTTGATATTTTAAGCAAAATTTATAACTTATAATTGACAATGTTCAGTTCAAGGAATACTTATTGAGCAAGAGCATCAAACAGTCCAAAATTGTGCTTTATATTTATGATTAGTGAACTTCACAGAATATAGAAAATGTCTAGTGTAGCATATATGAAATGAATAAATATTTTAAAACAAACATATTTTCCCAGAGGTGTTGGTAATAAGATAATGGTATTACTCATAAGTCCTACATATTGCCATATAATGTTAAAATTATTAAGAGCTTAATATTCCTGAATTTGACATAGATAATTTGGCCCCTATATTTCACCTCACTTGATTTAAATAAGCTGGTCTTAGCAATTACAATTTTTATTTATTTAAAAAAAAGAAGATGACCACATTAAAGCATTATAAATTAATGTCTCATTGATTTCCAGGCAATAAAATTTATGAGTAAGTTTCACACAGAAAAAGTAAAAAAGTTATTTCTCCTTTTGGAAGCCGAGCAATGGAGACAGACTGATGTCCCAGCTACATTTCAAGAGCTAGTTAACCACATAGCTGACAAAGGTTATTTATTTTTTTCTCTTTTTTACTTATAATTTTATACTTATCAAATCTGGATGATATGGAGAGTGAAAACCAAATTATTTTATTTGTTTATTATTATGCTATTCAAGAACTAAGTGTACAACACTATTTCAACAGATTTCTCTCTAGGTCTTTTAAAATTTTCTATCAATATCATTTTTTGAAAATTTTTTTGTAGGTGAAAAATCTATTCTTCACATATTAAGTAATCATTTACTAATTGTTGTGAACTTTAAAGATAAATTTTATTGTAATTTTCATGATTTATTTTATTGATATCCTGTTCTCTTTAATTTTGGTTGGAATTTGAAACTTACTTCATCGAGTAAGTTAATGATCCATAGCTTAGCTTAGCAAGCATGAAAATTTTGGTCTACTCCTACTCTACATAATTTTATTAATTATAAAGTGATTTACAATTTTTTTTTTATAAGAATAAATATCTAATATTTATAATGTATTTGGCTTTCACTAGCCCTCTAAAGCTGATAAATTAATGCATCCAGTAATTTTTCTCCGGCATCCAAGAAAAGCAAAATTGGTTTCATTCTATCTTACCATAAGTGTTTGATTTGTGGAAATGAGTATTTTTCCCCCATGAATGTGGTCATTAATTTCCGTTTTAAACTCTCAGGGGTTTAATTTGTTATTCTATCTAACTTTATATAGTTCATATATTAATTTTCCAAAGTTATTGAATTATAATTAGATATTAATCATTACTTTTTCTTCTAATTGCCCAAACTCTAATTTCTACTAAAATTGGGTCAAGTAAAAGTTATTAAATGTAGTGACTATATTTTTTCCTGTTTAATCTTGTGGTGGCAATATTCATTATTTTACTTTTGTTTCAGGCATTTAAAAAAGTGTCATGAGGCAGTTTACAGTGTTCTTCCACATAGTCAAATTCAGGAACTATATAAGGGAGTTAACACCAGCTTCATTAATACTTTTAGTGATAAGCTTCAAAAGATGAATATTCTTAACAATGGTGGACCAACTCATGGGTAATACTTTCTTTTTAATTTCATTAAGTATATTTTCTCAAAATTGATTTTTACGTAGAACAATGTTTTACAAAAAAATCAGCTATATTCCTATTGAAAATTTGACAAAGTATCATATAGCATCGTCCCTTAAAATAAAATAATGCACAAGGATTTTTAAAATCAAAATTAATTAGTTGAAAGTTTTCAATATTCCTAAATACCTTATAGTAACAATAGAAAATTTTAAAAATTCTTTTGATAAATTACCAAAATTCAGCTCTCTTCCCAAAATTTAATTTATATAGATTCCAGTCATAAACAAGAAGCAACTTTCAGTTATTTAAATTAAAAAAACATTTCTTAATAAAAAAAGATGTGTTTATAATTTTATAGATATTGATAATTTATTATTATGAATTAAATTAGTATTAATTACAAAATCAGAAGTAAAAATCATAATACGATGTAAGTTCTCATAGCACATGATTTTAATTGATTTTAATTAATATGCTCTATAAATTAATTATAATCCGGGCGTAATAATCTAAGGGTTGATCGCCCCTAAACCCGATCCTACCTTAATTATAATCCATGACTGACCTAAAATCAGAAAAATTGTTTATGAATCTTGTGAACTACCTCTTCATTGAAATTAATCAAATCTACTATTTTTTTTTGGCTATCTTTAAAGTGATAATAATTTATAAAAATTGACTTCTTACAAAAATAAATATTTTCCATTTTTACTCTCTAGTTAGTTTAAAAATATATATTATACACTATTAATATATTTCAAGTATTTTCCATTTTAATAGTATAAATTCTGCTGAACTTGCTGCTTTTGGAATATGTACTCTTATTAATCTACTACACAAATAAGTAACTATTCATAAGTATTAATTTATTGTATGCATTTTTGTTACAATTATATAACTGTGGATTATGTGATGGCCCAGTTGAAATAATGCTTCTTGGAATCCCTCTCTCCTTCTATCTAAACTTGTATCAAATATTGATAAAGTAGTTTAAAAACAAAACTAGTTTATCGATAACGAGATCATTCTCCTGACAGAGTTAATTTTTCTTTATCTAAGAATACGGAAGTGCTTTATTTGAAAGCCAGGTTTCACCTTAAACCTGGCATTTTGTTAAAATATTTATTTAACCTTAAAAGGCATACATTTGATTAAAAACCAGTATTACTTGTTATTCAACTTTAAAGTGATTATTTTAATGCATTTTGAACTAACATAAATCTGCAGTGTACTTAAAGCCTAACAAATTTTATGAGAAACATTTCAGAGTTTCATTTTAATTTTTTTCCTACTGTGGAAAATCTGGACTTCATGCAGTGGGGTTAGTTTACTTGATTTTGAAAATATAAATAGTCAATAAAGACAATGCTGAGAAATTAATTTAGATTACATAGTTCCATCATGACAGACATTATGACACATTAAGTGTTGACGAAGTTCGAGGTAGGCATTGTAAATACTCTTGTGAAGTCATTGGCTTGTGAATTATGTTCGTGTTCTTCAGAGATTGTATCATGAAAAAGTACATGCTGGCCTTAGACATCATTTGTAACTGTACAATATTTATCCCACTGTTCAGGAAATGCATATTTAAATTCTATTTTAAACAAGTCACACTCTGCATAAGGTTTAATCCCTTATAGCATAAACCTCCATTATTAATTACTTTTTTAGAAGTTATACTGTTAGTTTTTTTTTTGTTTTGTTTACATTGTTTTTTTACACTGAAGCTTCTTATCTGCAGATAATTAACAAACAGGCATCTGGAGATCCCTCTCTCCATCTATCTAATCTAACCTTTTTTCTTTTCTTTTACACATTAACTGTTGCTAAAGTAACGAAGCAAACAATTTTATTACCATTCTTTTTCTTGCCTTTATATTTTTTTTTTGTCATTTTACACTCCTACTCATTTACTGCTCTTCTAATCAATTTATTACCTTACAAAATGACTTATTCTATTAATAAATTAACAAAAATAGACCATTAATCATTTTGAAAATTATTATTTATTTTCAAAACTATTAGTAACAAAGTTGACTTTTAAAAATTTGTATTTACTTAATTTTTTGTACAAAAGATGGTAAAAGTAATATTTTTATTTTAGGCTTGTTACTCAAGAGTTGCTGTTCTATTTAGAAGACTTCAAACAAGTTAAGGCTCTACCTCCAGAGAGTTTAGAGCTTTCTGTAATAAACGAAGAAATTTGGATGCACACTATTGGAAGATAGTTAATGCTTAATTACTATATAGTATTCAAAGGTAATATACTTGCCAAATGCATAACTAATTTAAATTTTTAAATCATATTGCATCTAGAATCTGGATATTGAAGTACAAAAATGTTTTAAAGCATAGTTGATATTTAAACATTATTCATTTTTTATCCACAAACAATAATCCAGATCAGGGACAGAGAAAATTAATTTAAAATTAGCATAAATTATTTTGTAAATATTTGTGGAGTTTAGTCATGCAGCTGTCGACCTGATCCGAGCAGAAGAGACAACACTTATGCCTCTATCAATTCTTTATTTTATTTTTTAAGATTTAATTTCCTATTGAAAATTGTTGTACACTACTTAAATATCTATATTTTTAAAACAATATTAAAAGTTTCTCTATTTCTTACAACCCCCAAAACTGCTCATAGCTGAAGAATAAACCACCTGATATCAAATCCACAAAGAGGAAAAGAACTAATAAATTCAAAAATTTAACACTCTTGTCTCAAGGAAGTGAAATAGAGATTAATAATTATAGATTTCTACTCATTAAATGTTCAGATAATGGGACGCTTCACTAAGTTTCACCATTTCTAATATGAAAATTAATGTTAATTGCTCAGGTTCATGTTTTTATTATGGTTAAGTGGAGAATACTCGCAACTTTTAAATCTAATTTTTTTTATGGACCAGCTAATTTGCTCTTTTTTTTCACCTAATTAGCTCATAACCTAATCCTTCTTTATGAAAAAGTTAAATCTTACACTTCTTGCTATTGATAAAAAGTTGTCATGTTATGTTTTATTATTAAAATTTTTCTTTCAGGATACTGGAATGTGATGAGGCAGGCTTCTCTGCTTTTGGTTACCAGGTTTGTCGACTGATTACCCTCAATGATTCTCAATTGCCTTGAAGCATTTTATCTTATTTTAAACTAATCTTTGTTCACTGTGTGAATGTGTATATAATTTTGTAAATCAAGGACTTAATATTTTCTAGTTCTGAAATGTATAAATAAAAGGAGTACTGATATATTTATTAGCCAAATTTATATTTATATTAAACTGAAAGGACAAAATAACACCACCTAATCTAAGTGTATGAAATTTATTTTGAAAATATATCTGTATAAATTGTAAAAGATTCAATGTTTGGATTTCAAAGTTGTCATACAATTAATATTTTGTATATTAGCTAACTTATTCTTNTATATATATATGTATACACATACATACTTACATTTATACAATTCCAAATAATTTGCTGTTTTAAATGTTTTTTATTGGTAATTTGATGTTTTAGGACTGTTCTTATGCTTGTGAATATAGTTGCAGAATATTGCACTCATGCAGAAGAAATACCAAGCTGCGCTGAACACATGCATAGGTAATTAATTAATTATATTTCTTTAGATAAAAAATTTTTTGTAATAACTTTGCTAGTAACATTATTTTGTTCAATAACAAATATTTAAAAATTCTGAAAAAATTTTTTTTTAAAAAGATCTATTAATGCCTAATTAAGAAATTTAGGTAAAATTGAAATTTATAATCCAAAAGTAAATATTACAAAATGTGTTCTTGTAAAGTCGAAACAATATTTTATTAAAAATTTGACACTAATAAGATTTTAGAGATTATGTTATCTGCCTTACCTGGTTTATTACCTCTGTGATTGATGATTTAACCTACTTAAGTTGATTAAAAGTTTTAACAGATTCAGGGAATTTCCTTGAGTATAAAAAGTGTTTATTTATTAGTAAAGTTATCTATTTAGACTGATAATTTAAAAGAAAAAAAATTCTAGAAGTGATTGTAATGGGTTTCTATAAATAAATTATAAAATTTTAAGATATCTTGTTTTCATAGAAAAAATTTATAATTTGAGTATTCACTCACTTAAGTTGCTCAGCTCTCTCGTCATACAGCAGAACATTTTTATTGCATAAGGTACAGAACTAAATAGTTAGCTTGTCATGCTTTAGACTGTCAAAAGAGTAAATCACACATAAAGATTAGTCGTGTCGAATTTTTTAACCTAAAATGATAATGTATTTGCACTGGGACTCCTAGATTAGGCTGCACATTAAGAAGTTCAATTAAGTCACACTATGGTATTCAACAATAGTTTCTAGTTGGGTTAAAAGTGAACAACCTAGTTATAATTTTTGTCATAGTTGAAAAATGATTCATTTACTCTCTGAGGTATTTGCGATATTTAAATTAGATCCAATGTTTAAATTATTACCTAGAAAATAAACACACAAATAAAATTACATGTGAAATATTTTTGTAGTTGTTTAGTTAAAACATAGAGCCGAGAGGGAAATTTACCTAAAACCCTAAATTGAATCAGTACCTTTTGTCCAGTTTAAATTAAAACTAGATGAAATTCGGCATTTGGTATTGAACTAAAAAGTATTTTAAATATTGAATATTTAACTCAGTAACTCAAATGTTTTGATAATAAAAAACTACTTCAATAAGAATGAGGGAAAATCTGAGATCCGGGATTTAATAATAAACTTTTTAGACTTGGCATTTATAATTGAAGTGACAAAAATATGATGTATAAATCTGTAAAATACATCAGGTGGAGTATATCCAGAATTTGATTAGAAAATCAAGCTTGATTAGGAAAAGTTAAATTTTTATGTTTTTTTTTAGCGATGTTTCAAGCATCAGGGTTTAACTGAAGGAGATAAGTAGCAATAAGCTGAAATTGTATATAATTTTAACTATTTTCCTCTATTGAAGCATAGTTGCATTATGAATAAGAAAACATTACATCAACAATTTAAATATCTAGCACAATTTATGATTTAACTGTATGAAATGTATTAAAAATTTAATTCAATAATTGTCTTAGTGTAATTTTAAATCAAATCATAATCTATGTATTAAAAATTGTTCCTTTCTTGGTAGTACCAAGTTAATATTCCTTTGGGATGTTGAAATAAACTAATCAGGTGCATCACTCACATACATACTCAAACTTTTTTTGAAATCAGGTAGTCCATTTTTTAGAAAAATATGCATATTATTAGTTTTTATGTGCCTTGAAGCATAAATTATCAAAGATTTAAAAAAAGTTTACGAACAGAATTTTTTTATTTTTTTAATTCAAAATGTTTTGTCAAGGATCTAATGTGCTCCGCAAAGCTCTATGATGATTGAGTATTCAAATAGGCCTATTTAAATCATACTAAGTGTACAAATCTGAAAACTTATTAATAATAATTATTTTCATTTAAGGATGAAATAGCGGTAATCTAGGTATAAATGATATTTATGTTGGCAAAAGAAAAAAATAGTTTCTCATGAATCATATTGACATTTTTTCCTAGGTATTTAAGTGAGTTGCTTACACAATTCAACGCTCGCTGTTATGGTCTTGTCCTAGGAGGTGATGCTGTTTCTGAAAAAACAGGGCTAAAAACAATTACAATAAATAACCTAGCCCTCCAGCTGAGGTCCTTGCAATTAATTCTCTGGCTGATACCTCATGTTAGAGTTCACTTTCAAGGTACTTCAAGTTAATGGTTTGCAAATTCTTACTTATTCTTAAATATAGGTTGGAAGTTTTGGGTCATGATTTTAGTCATAGTTTACTTTAATATGGGCTGTTAATCAATATATTATGCTTAACATGTCCCTTAGTTAGAGTCATGTCCAGAAAGTAAGTGTACTAAATTTTTGTAGGTTATAAAAATTTTTATTTTCTATATAATTGTTTCTACTAACTTTTTCATAATTCAAACAAAAACAAAGGTTCAATATTATAAATTCTGGTCATCTTTTACATCCCCCCCCCCCCATTTCACCTGGTTTCAACCAAAAATTTATTTCTGTAACAGTTAGCAATAAAAATCCAAAATACCGAATCTGGTACTTATTTTGAAAATAAGGTCAGCTCAACTCTAATTATTTTCTTAACATATTTAAAAAAAAAATATTTAAATGAGAACATAAGGTTAAAAAATCTATTTTATGCCTATTTTGTTTTAATAATATTTTTCATAGCACTAGCAATAATGAAGATGTTCAATTTTGATTTTTCTCTAAACTTTCCCACATCCTCCATTAGATATCAGCTAATATTGAACACATCCAGATTTGCAAAAGGAATCTTAAATCATAATTAAATAATGATTTTCGTTGTGGTATTTAATCCCACATAAAATTTTACATAAGAAATGCAAGGGAGTTAAAATAAAAAAAAATCTTGCTACCTTAGCTAGGACTCGAACCCGGGTCTTCTGCTCTCCAGGCAAATATGCTGGCCACCACCGAGGCTAGCTAGATAATCTCTTCTACTTCCCACACTTTACTACAAGTCTGGTTTAGATCAGTCTTACTTGGGGGTTTCCCAAGTAAGACGAATATATCGCCTTATGCTCGAAGGAGCTGACATTGTGGGCTATTTATTAGATTCTCGTTTTTCCTATATTTATTTTTTAAATAATGATTTTTGTTCAGTCAAAACAAAAAACCGTTGTGGGTATATATATATATAGTTTTTAATAGCCATATTTTTAGCTTTTCATTGTAGGATCAAGGAAGATTGTTGAAATTTTCTAAAAATTGTGTTATGGTACCAATATGAACAGCTAGATTTCCCTCATAAATTTAAATTAGCTAATATGTTAAAGAATACATGATTTTAATTAGGGTAGTGGATATATTGACAAACATTTGTGCATCCAAAGTACAAAGCTGAGCAAGCATAGCTGAAGTCATAAATAAAAAGTTTCTTTTTTTGAATATCTTCTTGAATTCTGAGACCAGTGTATACCTGAAATAAAGACTGTTTTACATAAAATCAAAAGTCTTATATGTAGAAATGGTGTATTTTACTCAAAATTTATTAAAGATAATCAGAAAAAAAACAAAAAAAAAACAGTTTTTTTAAAACTTTTTTTCTCATTGCCAAGAGAACACAAACTAGTGTGACTCCTATTCTCCTTAAGTGATTATAAAGAGGTAGATTTTCTCGGCCCTTGCTTTAAAGATACACTTCACATTACAGATTGAGAGGTTTAACTTAAAATTACAAAATTATAGAGATTATGCAATAGTAATAATTCAAAGCAAACCTTTTTACAGGAGCATCAAATTTATTTTTCTATCGGGATTTTTAGTTAACTGATCTTCAACTTATCAATTCTCTAATACTATAATAATCCTGTAGCTAATAGCAATGGTTGTTGTTATCTTTTAAATATCAGTTCTAAAGAAATTCAATTAGAGTTTGCTGTACTGCCTGGCAAACAAAAAATCAACAGAAAGATTTGTTAAACTATAAAAGCAATTGATTGTAAAGGAGAAAAAAGTGATTGTAGAATTAAAAAAATTAATAATTTTTTAACTTCACAAAACTTTATTTAAAAAAAAACAATGAAAACAAAATACACTTAATAAAAATTATCATACTCATTTTATAAAAATGAATCTTTATCACTCATTGTTGCCTGGAGTTGACCCAATTAATTTGTCTAAATTTACTTATAACTAAACTATTTAGATAAACTATGAATTTTCAAACATAATACTAAACTTATAGATATCCTCCTATAATCTAAGATATCTAATTAAATATTCTTTGTGATCATAGTGGAAAAAAAGGACATTAACACAGTAAGAAATACATGTGTAACTTATATTTATAATGTAATAAGAAGAAAGCCATCTTGTTTTAGTGTAAATAAAAATAATCAATTATTATCCAGAACTCTGACATATAAATAAAAACTCAATATTTTCATGCTTAGTTTATTTGAAGCAGTATTATTTTTAGTGACTAAAAAATGATGCACTATGTGACCATGAAAATAGGATTCATCTGGGCATTTATAGAAGGAGAAAATATATTACTACTTCATATTCTTAAAGTTTTATGTAAATATGGCATAATAATAAGAAATAGTGTAATATATTGTTGTAGAAGTAGCAAGTAATATAACATGTTCTAATAAAATGCAATATATTAATAAAAAATATAAATCAATGTTCATTAGAAGAGATAATTTGTATTACATTGAAGGAAAAACTGTTACAGATTATTGTTTTAGCTTAAAATTATTTGAAATTTATTTCTGAATGTTTCAGAACTTTCTAAATCCATAGAGGATATTTGATTTAGACTGCATTCCATAAATGTTTCCACTCCTTGTCTTCAAAATTATGGTATATATTTTAATTATTGCTGATTTTAGCAGTGGCATCAAACCACAAGTTTTCTTCATGCCTTAGTTGGCATTTGGAAGATTCAGGCTACTTTTTTATTATGATTCAAGAAAAAGGGAGAACTGTCATTCTGGTCATTCTAGATTTTTTAAGAGAGACGCTAATTGTGGCTTGAGCAGTAGTCCTTCAAATAGAGCTATGGGCTGGTCAAGTTTTTACTGCAGGCTTGCAAAGGACTTGGTATATATTATGCTATAATTCCTATAGTCTTAGAGATCTAATTTTCTTTGCACTTCTCATCTTTTGTCATTTTGTCAATCAGTCTGCACAATGGTCACTCTAAAGCTGCTAAAAAAATATAACCAAAGTTTTTCTCATTAATTTATTACAATTGAAACAATATAATAAACTCTAAATGATTAAAAATAAGGTTCCTGAAAAGTCAATAGTAGCAAATGTGTATGAAATTTTTTTATAATAATACAATAATAGAATGCTATAATACAAATTTATAAAGGCCTGCATTAGCATAACTATAACATAAGATCTAAAACAAAACCATTTGCTGACAACAATCAATTAATGGAGTGGTAGAACTAAGAAAGGAAAGGAAAGAATAACCCTGATACCAGCTTCAAGAATTCCTTAGCTAACGGCAAGTTCTTTGTTTCAAACAACTAATTTTACAAAACAGGATATATAATCAATACTTTATTAAACGATAATTATAGCATTATTTCCAAAGCTCCCTTACTGTAGGGAACCAGTGAGTAAAGAAGACTTAAACTAATTTATTAAGGGCTGAAATAATACTAAGATTATTAAGGATTGAAATATTTTATTGTGTTTTCTTTTTATTGATTGACTCATGATAAAACATTTAATATTTTAACACTTTGACTCCAGTCAAAAATGTGGTTTGAATATTTTAAGAGCAAAGTAGTAACAATTATTTATAAAAATCATAAAAATTTAAGACTTACATTAAAATAAAACTTTTATGACAAATATAATTACCAGATAAATTAATACATTGATTTGAGATAAATAGGGAATTATACCTGAAGTTCCTTATTTTAAATATAAATATTAAATAACAATTTGTTAAGGAATTCACTTAACACAAGACAGACTCTTATTAATTAAAAATTTATGAATAAAATAGACAAAACTAAGTTTTCTTTGATGCATATCAGGTGAAGTTTTAGGAAAAGTTTGTCATACAGTACCTGTGTAATCTAAGAAAATCCCTCAGCAACTTTTCTGTTTGTATTTAAAATGCCTGTGTTTAATTTATTTTCCCTAAACTAAATATTTTGCTTGCTACAGTAAAAAAACTGTTTTACTCACACTTGACGTCAATTCATCTAATTTTACACAATGATAATTTAAGCCTTACATTTGAAAAAAAAAAATGCTTGATTTCATAATATATTTGCCTTAATAAACGAATATACTTGCCCGATAAACCATATATAACATAATTAAACATATTTAAATTTTCAGTCCAGGTAAAACCCTACCTAATGCCTACATTTCACTGCGAAACTTCTTATAATATTTATATTATCAAAATTCAAAAATTTTTTCATAATTTGTTTTAAAAAAAGAATTCCATAGAATTTGTCATGTAAAAACTCTCTTCTAGAAAATAAAATTTTAAATTTCATTTGCAGGTAAACAGCTTACTACTACATATTATTACTAATAAAATAATACATGTTAAAACCAGTAACACATAATTTTTCTATCAGATTCAATTTAAAAAAAATATTGCTAAAAAAGTTATAACAAATTATTATAAATAAAAGTTAGGACAAAGAATTATAAACATATGATTATATAATAAATATTTCCTCCTTCTCAGAGCCCTCTACACAAATGCAAATAAATGAAAGTTCCAACAGACAACTTATTTTTGGTTTAATATTAATGAGTTATTAATGAAGCTTAATTTTGATAGTCAATAAATGAATTATTCTAAAGTGACAAAATTACGTAATGAAGCATCTCGGTTGATACAATCTGTGATTCTGTTAAGTTAAAATCAGGCATTTTAAAACATTAAAGAAGCCAATAATGAAACATTATTTCATAGACTTATTCAATAAGTTCAAAAGCGAAGGCTATTTTACTTGGAAGCAATAAGGAAACCAATTTTTCTCACAATGAATATTTATTTTTACTTTTTAATGACTGAGCACTTTTAAGACTCCATTGAGCACTTTCATGGCCCCATGTTCCCATTTTCAAACTCACAGCAAATTCAGGGTCCCTCCTATTTCGCAGTCAACCTATTACTCAAGTAACAGGTTGACTGCAAAGTGGGAGGAATCCTGAATATGCTGTGGCTTTGAGAATGGGATCATTGATCTTGAAAGTGCTCAGCAATTAAAAAAGTAAAAATAAATACTCATTGTGCAAGGAATTGGTTTTCCTTATTGATTTCTAGTATTATTTTATAGATTTTGGGGGTAGTTCAAATGAGTGTATTGGATGGCCAACTTCATCTAGCCTGATCCAATGTTTAGTGGAATATTACGCCCTTCTCTCTTATCTGTTGCCAAACATTCGACCCATACATACACACATATTTACAGGGTGTTACAGGCCAGAATAATGAGAGATCTTAATACTGTAAATTTGATGTAAACATAAATATCCAATAATTGATGCTCATTAACTTTAAGAAATCCAGTAATATTTTATATTGAATGTACATTCTTAAGTCAAGAAAAAATTATTAATTAGTTACTGCTATTAAACAATGAAAAAAAAATCAGACCACATTTAAAACTATACATTTGATAAAATACTGTAATCAACAAATTAAACTTAAAATCACAGATAAAACTTACTGGTGAGCATAATATAAATGCTTATTTTGCCTGAACTAGTAAAAGTTCATAGGTGATTTTAAACAGTCAATTTCACTTATTTTAAATCAATCATAATAAATGTTATACAAATAGAAATGCTGGTCATGTAAAAATATTAGCAGATCAATGAATTCATGAGTTATTATTAAATGGTTGCAATTAATTAGTCTTCTATTAGTTCAGTTTCTTAATAAACCAATAAAATGGTAAAAAATAGAATCAAAACTCATCTCATTTACATTTCTGACACAAGTCTGCTCCATAGTTACACTCTTCAAAATATACTCTTAATTTAATTCCTACTATGTTTCAAGTCCTCTTCAAAGGATTCTTCTTGAAACAGATTCTATTTATGGTTTTTTATCTCTTAACGGTGGCTTACATTCCTTATCTGTTCCCAAGTAATTAATTTCAGCATCTTTGAATTCTATGTGGTGTTCTTTCATTGTTTTCTAGAAAATAAATATTACACAAATTAAAAACAAAATTATGTTCATTCAAAGGAAATTAAATTTAATAATTTTTTTATGAAACGTAATATATTTACTAACAAACAAAATTGAACAATATTAAGTCACAAGAATGTAGGATATGTCCAGCTTTGGTTGAAAATTATTGACTTTTAGGAAAAATTTAGCATTATGACATGCGAAATTTTGAGTGAAATTCTAACAATATTTACAGATTGGTGGTATATAGTTATTTCCTTAGCCATACAATACAATGAAATATTACTTTAAAAGTTCTGCTACAAGTTCCTTGTTATTATATGTTATTGTTATCAATCATTAACATATTATACATTTGTTGCATCCCATTTAAGCTAGGTGTTTCCAGAAGTTCCAACAAGATTAATATAAAATCTAGTTGGTGAGATCTAAGAAGGCACTTGCCTGAAAGTGGAAGTGAGAGGGCAAGCCAATAAAATGGTAAAAATAGAATAAAAAATGCATTCACATTTCTGAGTCAATCCTGCTCCACAGTTACACTCTTCAAAATATATTCTTAATTTAATTCATACTAGTTTCAAGTTCTCTTCAAAGGCTTGGAGAATCTGTTTCAAGGATGAAACAGATTCTCCAGGCCTAGGCTAATGACTTGGGTCTAGCAATGTTAGCTGACAGGCCACCAAGCCAAGATACAAGTCTCATACAGGAGGAGGGGCTCTTTAGCTGTTAGACATTGCAACATCAATTCCTCTCGCATTGTGGTCTGTTGCCTTCATTTATCTCACCTACTATAGCACTCCGACTCCTCAGTATTTTAAATAAATTGATTGAAATCTTTAATTTTACTATTTGATGGCTTAAAAATATAATTAAACCACAGAGAAGCTGGAAACTGAAAATCAATCTTTTGGGCATAGTTCAGGAGATTGTGAAACAAGGAGAAAGGCTCACTACTGTTTTCATGAAATTGATAAGACCCTGAATGAGAAATCTAAAAAGTTAAATTAAATAAATGCCCTAGGGCTCATATTCAATGATGAATATTATTGAAACACAAATTCAATTTTAGTGTGATTCCTTATTTATTGTAGATCACAGATTTATCAGACCTCAAGCACAGCTATTAACAGAAAAAATAACGAGATAAGAATTGATTATCTCAAATACTTTCCGTAAATAGTAGGTACGAATATTAATTGGAGATGATCAGTAGCTTCTGATTTAAGTGAGGAAGGAGATTTTGAGATGCATTAGCACTGTCTAAAGATAGAAAAATCTGTCTCAGAAGAATTTCTTAATAATAATTTGTAACATAAGTTATGTAAATAAGATTTCTCTTGTATCATATTAGATATTGAAAAAAGACTAATGACAATGACTAATAATTTACAAACGGGAAAAGGCAATGAGGATAAATGGTAAGTCTGCTATGTTAAGGTCCTAAACATACCTTAATGTGAATGTGGGTTTTTCACAAAATTTTTATAAACATAGAAGTTATACAACATTTAAAGCCAATTATGTCCAATATATTTTTTTCATAACGCTAATAATAATAAAAATATTAAAATTTTTCAATTAATAAATCTTTAAGCCCTTCAATCTCTCAAATCACATTTATGTCATTAATGAACTTGAACAATGGTTTTACACAAAAGTATTGAATTCACAAAAACAGAAAACAAAAAGAAGAGTCTTGTGTGTTAAATATTTCCAGATCTTTTCTGATTTTCAATGTCAAAGGGTGACTTGTTTACCCAAAAATTTAAATATTCTTTGTGTGTTTTATTTATATGTATACCCTGCTTTTGTTGGTCCCCCTGTTTATATAAATTGATTTTCCACACGGTTGCAAATATTTCATTTTCTTTCTTCATTTTTAAAAATTTAAAAACATTTGCAGACAAATATAT
>KZ807069.1:390033-407924 GCA_000696205.2 Oncopeltus fasciatus
ATATATTAAATATTGGAATTTTTACTGGTTATCCAATATGATCAATTTAAAAAAAAAAAATTTATAATATAATTCTTCCATCTCTTTAAGCATAAAGCAGTTTCTGAATGCCTTTCAAAGAGTGTCTTTCTGAATGCAGTTTCTGAGTTTTTTTATTTTACCACTAGTGAATTCCCCATTGTACAGCAGTAAAGGGCTTTATTGATTATCTTAAGGAAAAATGTTTTAATAAAACTGTTTCGTAAATTAAATTTTAATTTTGCCAATTTTAGACAAAATTTAAATGAAGAAAAAAAAATATAAATCTATATTGTATACAATAATTTTTTTTGTAATTAAGAAAATGTGGCTGACCGCTCTTAAAAAATGAAAATATTCTTTAACGACAACAAACAAACAGCGACTTTTGAAGTACTATTTATATAGAAATATGATGTTCCAGGTCACAGCCGTAAGGTTCGAATCCCGGACTGCGTGGAGTTCGAGGTGACGACCAACGCCTGCAGAGGGTACTGCGAGTCCTGGGCGGTGCCATCCTCCAACGAGATTCTGCTCAGCAATCCCAGGCAACTCATCACCTCAGTCGGCCAGTGCTGCAACATCATGGAGACGGAAGACGTGAGTAGATCTGCAATGCACCGCCATGTGACTGCTATCACTGCGATAGCAAGTAACCTTTCATTGAGTTGTAGGAAAGGTCCTTACTGCGTAAACCTAGCGAATTCCTCTCGGCATCATAGTTGATAATGACTGATTATGAATGAACTTTCTAAATCACGTAAACTCCCTCTCCCAATGCACTAAGACTACTCTAACTTGTAGACCGATCAATTTTTTGATAAATATGATTTCTGTTGTGGTATTTAATCCCGCATTAGTTTTAAACAATAAATGCAAGGGAACAGAATAAAAAATCTATCTGTCTCAGCCAGGACTCGAACCTGAATCTATCCGGGTAAGTATGCTAGCCTTTAAACCACAGAGGCTAGTCAGATAACTTATATCTGGTATCTGGCCAGCAATAACTTATCTGGCTAGTCTCTGTGGGGCCAATGGTTATAATGCCGTCCCGGATAGCAGGATATCCATGTTCGAGTCCTGGCTGAGACAGATAGATTTTTTTATTCTATTCCATTGCATTTATTGGATAAAAATTTTAATTTTTTTTTTGCGTTATTCTCCCTTTCAAGCACTTAGTGTCATGGAGAGAAGGGCTATCGACAGGTTGCCACCTCATTCTAAACATCCATGACACAGGATAGGCCTTTATTTATTGATAAAGGAATTTGTTTATTGATTAATGGAATCCAAAGAACAAAGAAACATAATTTTTAAATAAAAAAATTCTCTGAAAAATTATGGCACTGCATTAGCAAGATTGTGTCAATCAGCGAAAAGGTTTACTTAACCTTAATGCCACTGCCTAATTTCATGACTGGAATCATTTTTAGATTTTTTCAAAATACAATAAAGACGATATTTAATAATGAAGAAGAAGAGTTGATCCCATCTATCTACTTCTTTCCTCTCATTTGCCTAATGCAACCTTGGCAATATTTTTTTTTCTTCACTATCGTCCCCACAGACATTCACATATATTTGTGTTTTATTGGACTTAATTTATTTAATAATTTAGCTATTAATGTTAAGCGCTTCTCACATCTTCCCTTTAAGAACGTCTTATAACAGATCAAATTCGTCATTCACACATTAAATTTATGAAAATCTATAATAAAACAAGGGAAATCTGTCTAGTTTGCCAGCTTTTTTTTTTTTTTCTTTTTTATTTTTCTTTTTTTTTTCTTCTTTTAACCGGTATAATATTACTTTATTCAATGAAAAAAAAAAACCCCATCAAAACCGTATCTCAGTAATAGGAACTCAGGGATGCCAGTGTAGCTCTTAGTTTCCGTTTGGGTTTCGCTATCCTGGAGCTACGGAATCCTAGGGCAAGCTTTTGTAAACAAGTAAAAGCTTGTCTTGAGCCATAGATGTTTAGAATGGAAAACCTGTAGATATACCCCCTCTGCATGACCCCTCTTCATGACCCTATGTGGTTGAAAGAGAGCCTAACACTTAAAAAAAAAAAAAATATATATATGTACTTCATTTTATTAAGCTGAGAGTGAGGATTCCCACTTCCAATGTTGTTGTGTGGCGGACACTGGAATATTTTGTAATTCCCCAATTGTGAATAGCTACTATCCTCTATCTGTTTCCACTTTCAGGTTCAAGTACGAGTACTCTGCCTTGAGGGAATGAAGGACCTTACCTTCAAGTCGGCCAGATCCTGCTCCTGCTACCACTGCAAGAAGGACTAACTAGACCATGCCCGAATCCTCCAAGGATAATTTTCATTTTCCTCTCTGTAAAATAACTGGAACGACTGTAAAGAACTCTATTTATTTTTTTTATTTGTTGATTTATTTTAGATTCATAGTTTGAATTTATTGTGGTTGATTAGTCAGTATTCGTTGTTAGTATTATGTTTTATTTCATTTGTTTTTGTCATGTTTTATATAGAAATATTATTTATATTTTGTACAAATAAATGTTATTTTTGAATTTGATGGCATATTTCTTCTTGAGGTTTATTTCCATTTATTCCTTCACTTTACACTAAAATATCAAATAATTTCATGAAGGTGATGTAATCTTACACACGCGTGTATGTGTGTGTGTGTGTATGGATGTAGCCAGACGTGCTGTCCTCTGCACTACGTTAGCCTAGATCGAATGAATTCTCCATAAATGTTTTATTTAAAATAATAATTGTAAATTATTATTACATGAATTTAAGTTATTACTATTATGGCCTCTCTACAATAATCACTCCGCAATCATTCTTCATTTCTCATAAATTATTTTTTTCTTATTTATGCTAAACTTAAATCCATGAGAGAAGAGACTCGATTACATGGAGGTAACAATTCCTACTTCCAGTATTTCTGGAAAGATCTTCTAACGTAGGAGGCACTCAAATTTATATAAACATATTTTCTGTGAAAGACAATTAGGCTTTTTTTTTTATTAAATGTTTCAAAAATATCTTCATAATTTAGTTTTAAGAAAAAGGTGTATAGATATTTATAATTAAAATTCATAATAGGGTATTTAATAGGTATATATTTCTTCCTGAAGATGGGAAGAAGATAATTGACTGTGTGGGATATAGGTACATCAGTAGTTAATGTTATGTCAGAAAGGTGTCTGGAAAAAAGTTTTGTTTGAATAAATTCACAAGAATTTATTTTTAAATGTCAACGGAGTGAATTAAAACCCATGAAATTGCAGTTATTTGATTGCCAGCAGAATAGAGCAAAGAGTATAAACGTTAAATCGTTAAGACTGGCATGTTTTCATATGAAAGGATGAACAGAACAGGTGAAGCAATTTACCTCCTACATTCATAAATGTTTGCCTTTCAATATTTTTGTGATAAGCACGGTGGTGTAGTGGATTAGGCACCAAAGACTGGACTCTTTACCCAAAAGTACAAGGTTCAATGCTCAATGTAAGTTTTCTTTTTTTTTTTTTATTTCTGTTTTTTAATGACTCAGAGGATTTCAGGTGTGCTCTTAGGGAACACCCAGCCCTAATTGAGTACCATTCTTTATAGAATAGGAAGAAATCAGGTAATTTCACATATTTTCAAGTGCGTCACGTGTCGAGAAAATATACACCCTTAAGATGTATTTCTTCCTTGGACCTACATTACCCGTTGCGGGCCGGTTTAAAAAAAAATAATAATAAGCCTTTCTACAAAAAATTGTATTTAAAATAAATAAATAAAATAAAGCTAGACAATGTCAGCTCCTTCCAGTATAAGACGATGTATTTGTCTTTCTCGGAGGTTAGACTCTCGACATAAGTGCTGCAAATTTAATAAGTTATCTAGCTCTCCCGGTTGGGTAAGTGGAAAACTCGCTTGCACAGATAGCAGGAGATCCAGGTTCAAGCCCTGGCTGGGACAGTTAGATTTTTTATTTGTTTATTGTATTCCCTGGCGTTTGATCGTTTAATGTTAAAGCTTAAATTAAATTAAAGCTTTTTAAAATATCAGATCGAATTCACTTCAACGTTCACGGCTCACAATAGAGAACAAACTGACCTACGAACAATACGACCAATCTAGACTTACGGTGCAGAAGTGTGGAGTGCGCCGTTAAGCCTTTTAATAACCAACAAATACAATCCTTTCAAAGTCCAAATCCAAATTACCAAGAATAATTGCGAATGATTCTTGTTCTAATATCTGTCCAACTCTACCCTCCATCACGATTTTAATATCCTTTATGTCCTAGACCTCTACACCACCCGCTTCACACTCAATAAGCTTCCATTTCACACGAATCCATATGCCCAATCCCTGTCGTTGGACTCCAATCCTTTCAACCCTCTCCGACGATTAAAACGTAGATGGCCTCGCAAACTCTTGGGTCTTGACGTCTAAATTTATTTGTGGTCAATAGCCCTCTTCTCTCTAGAAAGTGATGCTTAATTTTTTTCTCTTTATATGTAAATGTATATATATCCCGCATTAGTTNTATACTTAATATTCGTTACTATGGATGTATATATATATAATGTTGATATATATATATATGTATATATATATATATTTTTGTTTGTTTGTAAGTTCTATGTCAACATGTTGTATGATGTTTTATTTACAGAATGTAGTAAATAAACATTTTTTTTTTTAATTTACTTACAATTATTACAGTCCAGAAGAGATTATCTTTTTAAAGATAACCAAAATTTTAGAATATATTATTTAATTTAAAAAGTGTAAAAATGTATTCAATTTAATTCTATTTATCGATCTCTTGTTCAATGAACTGTTAAACATCAGACCCAGCTTGAGAAAGAGGACATGACTATGTTCGGTCTGAGGATGACAGAACCACTGCCTATAGCGCTCGTCATTAGGACCCGGAGGTCAGCCCATAACGGAGAATTAATATAAGTATATTGATTATATATTCATAGTATGTAAATATATCAGATAGATAAAAGGTAAATAAACTCTGTAAATATGTGTCTTCATATATTTTTTTTTTTTTTGCTGTGTTAGCCTCCCTTGCAACTCTTAGGGTCATTGGAGGGAGGGGCTATCTACAGGTTGCCACCCCATTTTAGACACCCATGGCTCAGGACAAGCTTCTATTTATAAATAAAAGATTGACCTGGGCGGGATTTGAACCCACGGCGTCAGTTTTGCGAGACCCGTACGGATCCCCTGGCGCCCCCGAGTCTTCATCTTTAAAATAACTCAATGGAAGATTAACGTAGAAATGTTTCCAAATTTAGCACAGCATTAAAGTTCGTAAGCAATGAATTTATCGAAGTATAATTTCCTCAACCCGAATAAAGTAGAGATCCTACTTCATCTTCTGAGTCTACAACTTCGATTCAATATGCCAATGTACGTGGGCTGCGTAACTAGCCTTCTCAGATGGACTGATGAGAGCTTACATTGAATCCTCTTTCAATTAATTCTCTGACAGCTGTAATCAGCAAGGGATGAGTCCAGGTATTTGAGCCCCCGAGAAGAACGCTTAAAACTTGACATAACTTTAATTGAGTGCCTCTCTTGGATCAGTGGCTGGGATAAGGAGCTGTTATTGCTTGAGTGAGCAATGGAAACGTATAATCGCCTTGTAAATTGGTTTTTATGACAGCAACTCCGTGGACCTCTGGCCTCTTGTGTTCTTCTTATCATCTACAATGGAACAGTTTGTTGCAAAAAAAAGATTCAATATCCAATTTCAACACAGTTACGATTAGAATAAAGTAAGCAAAATATCATGAAAGCCTTAGTACAACCAAAGCCAATTCAGACTTCAAAGTTTAGTGCCAGCATTGTGTAAGTTTAGTAAGTGCTGGTCTGAATACTATGGAAATCTGAATGATTGAATGAATAAAAAAATAAATATACATTATGATGTTGGGTTAAAAGGGGTGGTTGTTAGTTGGATCAGAAGTTCCCTAAGAGTGTTTAGTGTAAATGAAAAAAATATAATTTTCCGCAATATTATACAATAATTCTAAAAATGAATACTATATAAATGAATAAAGTCATTAATTGTAGTCTCGTATGACAATATTTATGCACACACACACTCAAGTCGCATGTGTCAAGGCAAGAAGGGCCCGCAATTGGCACAGTACAAAATTAGAGCCGCATGTGGAATTTGGCAAATGTCACTGGGTGACTTAGCGAAAATCCACGACGTCATACATTAACGTTTTCCAAAAAGGCTCACTACAACCTCTAACCTCTTTGGAACCTGATATGAAGCTAGAGAGGTTATTATTATAGATTATCATGCCGGCGGTTACAATGCTCAGATCTTTGGAAATCTCTGTACTTGGCTGATTTGCTGGATTCACAGTATAAGAAACGGGCCTCAGAGTGAAATCAAATTGACCGTCTTCTCTTTATTATAATTAAGGGAATATAATATATATATATATAAATTTTATTCAATCTTTTAATGTATGCTGCTTCTGAGTGATAGACTTTTCAAATTAGTTTCAGTGAGAGGATAAACAAAAACCCTCCAATGAGAATTGTGGTTCTCTCGTCCAAGCCACCAGGTACCCCAACTTTTTACCATTTTAATTGGTATAGATCTCCATACCGAAATCCATCTGCATGTTAGGACTCATTCGCTGGGAGCTGGACAAAACCCTTTTGGAAAACAACAACGTCCACTGTATATCGGAGGAGGGTGGGGGGGGGGGAGTCGATTTGATTGTCACACCAGTTTTGTACCGTTTACCAACTTTTTCCGGAATGAGGGAGTAGAAAGAATAGCGAAGGATTGTTGTCTTACCAAATATAGGTTCAGCTCTAAATTAAATAATACAACCCATGCAGAGAAAAAAATATTAGTATTCTCACTTGAAATATCAGGTAAATCACAATCCTAATTGTTAAATTTGCTGTGTAATTCTTAAAATATTTTTTTTTTGATTAGTGTAACCTAAATTGAGGTCATTACTGAAAAAAAAAAAAAATTTTACGCCCACTAGATGAAAGAGACTTTTCCCCCAGGTAGCTTATAAGCTGGTAAGCTAAGGAATTCTGGCAATGATGTCTTCCCTTGAAATGGCTTAGTGAACTCTGATATCACTTCTGTGCAGACACACAACATAGACATGTTTTTTGAGATCTGGGAAAGCTATCAGATCAATTAAGGAGACTCGACATGATATGTTATCAATGAGGATTATTGGGAAGAATTTTTTTAATTTTTATGGTTTTTTTTTCTTTTGAATATATTTTATGACATCTCGTAAATATTTCTAGGCCATAGCACGATATTCATTTAGTGGTAACTTCGTTTCAATTCTACACTCTTAATTGAGAAAGCATCATTCATTTTATACACAATTATCTGCATAAAATACCTTCTAATATTTTACAAATATGCATTCAATTATAATTTATTTAATATCTATATTAAATATATTATAATTGATAACATCAAATTCTCAGTAAAGAGTGTAGAATTGAAACGAAGTTGGGGAACAAGTAATTTCGTTACATCATGATTTAATGTTTCTTTTCAATGCTTTGTAATATGTCTCCAATGAATGTGGAATAAAAATATTGTATTGTATTATTGAAATATGTTTTATTCATTAAATCAAAAACAATTTATTTCTTATCAAGCTCAATGAAAATTGACATTTTTGATCATTTTTGTTGTATTTTTCGGAAAAGGTAGAATGCACCGTGGCACACACACACACACACACACACACACACACACACACACACACACACACACACACACACACACACACACACACACACACACACACACACACACACACACACACACACACACACACACACACACACACACACACACACACACACACACACACACACACACACACACACACACACACACACACACACACACACACACACACACACACACACACACACACACACACACACACACACACACACACACACACACACACACACACACACACACACACACACACACACANGTACGTACGTATACATATATATATATATATATATATATGGTATATATATCCTTAATCAAAATCCGGATACTTTTCATGACACTGGGGAGGCGCCGAACCTTCAAATAAAAAACACTATTATTTGGTTTAAAACTTTATTTTGCATCTACTTGTTTCGCGCCTGATATTGACGGTAATTTGGATTGATACATATATATGTTAAAAGCTGTATTTATCGACTATAATTGGGGCATTATACACTATGAGCTACCCTCTCATGGGATCCGTTAGGGTTTCGCAGTCCTGGCACTGCGGGTTTAAACAAGTCAGAGTTGGTATTGGAGTCATGTATGCTTAGAATGGGATGGCAAACTGTAGAGTGCCCCACCTTCCACGGCTCTAAATGGTTAAAGAGGAGGCTAACTCTATTCACCTAAATTAGTAAAGTGTTGATTAAAAAAAGAAAAGGTGTTTTAAAGTTCATTTTATTATTTTTTTTTTTTTTTAAGTAAAAGCAGCAAAATCAATTCAACGGATTGTAAATAAAAATGAATAAAAAAAATAAAATAAAGGTAATTTGAATTCTTTTTAGCATTATTTATTTTTGAAATTACGTGTATTTCAGCACGTAATATATTTTAATATATATTTCGCTGAAAATTTTTGGTGATTACTGGAATATAGATCCCCTTAAGGATGGTAGAGATGTAATCTTTCCTGTATATTGATACAGGAATGACTACATCTCTATCATCCTTAAAGTAATTAATTAAATTTAAGAGTATAAGATAAATTCCATGTTTCAGTAGCAACAGCTCTACCAATGACAACAACCTTACAACCCTTATCGCCTAGCCTATGGTGTGTATCTGACAGTATATTAGGGGTGGTGTGACGTCACTGACTGGCCCAAAGACCGGAACTAACGCTCTCATCCACCCCGCCACCCCCGCTACTAAACCATCGCACCAGTGGTGGGGTTTGTCAACATGAGCCAAGGGGACAAGTGCTGTCTTCATATCTACTGTTTGCTTAAATACACACACACACACACACACACATATATGTATAAATAAATATATATATATATATAATGAAATACTCGCGGCAGCGACATTTATAATAAATAAGAACAGGTGGGAGAAAGAGTGAAGTGAACACACTGATTACAATGAGTAAATTTTTTGGAATGGCTCCTTTCTGACCAAGGGCGAGAAATCTCCTCGAAAATTTGACTCATTCTAATTTTTTTTATTAGTTGCTCTTTCAACCGCTTAAAGAGTAACATCCGATATTACTTAAAGATTATCGAAGAGCTCAAAACATTCACCACGAGTTCAATAAAAATATAGTTGGTTCAATAGATATTTATAATAATTCGCCGATAACCTGTGATATTGTGTAATGCCTTATCTTCTGCGATATTACTATTTACGCTAGCTAAGAAAATTAATATTTTTCTCCCATCCAATGTAATTTACGCGATATTAAAAAGTTTCTGTTTCATTCAGAAATATTTGAGGAAGTAGTGTATTGCAAACAAATAAATAAAGCATTTTAGATAAGAGTAACAGTTAGAAAATAGTTCCAATATATTTTTCGCTAGAAAAAAATAGATAAAAAAAATCTACAGAGGTAATTTGAAATAGGAATATTGGACTTTATTATTAGTTTTAATACTTGTGTTAGTGAATATATATANAAGAACAAAAAAATTCGTTGATTGAAGAATATTTTTTAAAGAAACCGATAAACCAAATCAAAAAGCTCGAATTATATTAAAAATTAACATTCACTATTCAAAAAAGAAGAAATTCAAAATAAGTATTTAACTATTATTAATTGCATAAGAAGAGGTATCACAGATATCATTTTAATTCAATGTCATCGTTTATGGGTGGCGGGATTGTGGATGAATTGTTTCACAAATTCTGAAAGGAATGAGACTGTTGAGAATAAGTTTCTATGATTGAGTTTAGAGGATGGCTCATCTGACTAGGTCCAAAAGGCGTGAGTTTCAATTTCACCGTATCTGAAATTTTTAAAAATAATAATTAAAAGTAAACTCAAATTATAATTTAAGGGAGTAGCTCAACTGCAGCAAAGGTTTGATTTTATACTTAAGTGGAGAATCATATGTAGATATATAAATACAGTAATAAGAAGGGAAAAAGCAGAAAAAGTCTCTAGGCTCCACAGGCGTGTCTTGAGCCAATTAAAGAGCTCCATGCAAAGCTCAGCCGTATTAATCAAAGCGGGGCTTATCTGTGAGCACAACGTTGCCGAATGTACACGCAAGAGTCTCAGTGAGGAGTATCGGCCGTTTTCGCGTGTTATTGACCACTTCATTGCTTCAGCAAGAGATTCTCTTCATTTGCGAGCAAATAGCCTAAAACAAACGCACAAGTCGGCAATGGAATCAGTAACCTCTTGATAAACAACTGCATGGTGATAAAATGCAACTTATCACTGGGTACCATTTTTGAGGTCATTCGGTTTTGGAGGGATCTTGTTATTGGAAATAGGTAAGACTAATTCTATTGAATAATCAAAAACATTTAATTTCAATTTCAGATTGCATTCACGGCCATCAATCATCAGAACTAAATAAACTCTATGCCATGTTATAAATTATTTTCTGATACAACAAAAGAAAATAATTTATAAACCTTGATTTCAGGAATAATATATATATATATAGCAATCAAGAACAGGTGGGGTAGACATTGTGCACCACGTATACTCGTAGAGTGCACTACACTAGTGCACACACACAAAAAAAATCACAAGGAGCAAAATTTTCAGGGATCTCTCGCCCTTCGTCAGGGAGAAGTAAAGAGTAAAGATCTCTTCACTCCTCAATGACGAAGGTCGAGAGATCCCCGAAAATTTAGCTCCTTGTGATATTTTCTTTTTGTGTGTGCACTGCACTCTCTATCCGACCTGTTCTTGATTGCTATATATCGCAGTCGCCATTTTCATTTCATTTTCTATATATACTTTCTCTCTCTCTCTCTCTCTCTCTCTCTCTCTCTCTCTCTCTCTCTGGATCTCAATNCCAAGTTTCTAATTTTAAGATGATGAAATCCATCACTTGGTAGCCTAAAAAACTAAGCAGATTTTTTGCATTAATTTTAATTAGAACATAAATGTTGGATGTAGATTGGGAAAAGTGGAAAAGCCTATAATTCTTGTATTTGTATTCCTAAATATCTTTAATATGCGTCATTAATAAAATTGTATAGAATTTAAATGATATTAACTAAAATTTTACATCTGTTATGTCTCATAACATTTTCTAGCCACTAATTATAACAAATATCACACGATTACAATGTATAATCGCCCACACATCAACACTCCATTATACTCTAATTCCACCAAATATATATATATATATATATATATATTTGGTGGAATTAGAGTATAATGGAGTGTTGATGTGTGGGCGATTATACATTGTAATCGTGTGATATTTGTTATAATTAGTGGCTAGAAAATGTTATGAGACATAACAGATGTAAAATTTTAGTTAATATCATTTAAATTCTATACAATTTTATTAATGACGCATATTAAAGATATTTAGGAATACAAATACAAGAATTATAGGCTTTTCCACTTTTCCCAATCTACATCCAACATTTATGTTCTAATTAAAATTAATGCAAAAAATCTGCTTAGTTTTTTAGGCTACCAAGTGATGGATTTCATCATCTTAAAATTAGAAACTTGGTAGATGAGGTATGTAATGGTAACAATACCACAACACTGGGGATTTAAAGTTGTAACATTGATTTTCAAAAGGCTAGAGAGAGGCTATAATAAGTTTTAATGCCAGTATTAATATATTATCCGACATTACATAGCTTAGATACATTTGAAACATTTGACTAAAGACACGGCCTTTGTTATCGCCTTCTGAATCTGATATTTATTGCAGAAATATGCCTAGACTCAACTAAATGAAGGCATACCTATTTATAAATGTATTTATAACCAACACATAAAAAGAACTTTGATAAAACATGCAATGGCGACTGGTGTACGCACGATCGCGGACAAAGTGGAATCACGTTTAGCCTGCGTGGTCCTGAGATAACGCCAGGATCAAGGATATCAGTGGCGTAACGCCAAATGATAGAAAGAATAATTATTTTTCCGATATCCCTTTTTTTTCCCTAGAGTTTTTTTTTTTACTCCCACAGTCGTAGAGGGTTCGAGGCTGGGCAGTTCGTTTTCGAAGGAGCACCAAGGGGGTTCGGCGACTGGCCTTGTTATTTGTCAAGACGGCTCCTTATCCAAGGGACTCACTATTCAAGATTAGTCTGGGAAACATTATGTCGTAAGTTAACACGTTCAATTATGTAGTCTGTAGGGATTTATGTAGAACTAGTGTGGGACCTATATGCTCTCAAGATGTCAAACTTACTCATGGAAACCCTTCCATTGGTTATTCTGTCGAAACACCCATGGAGTATCTAACGCATTGTTTCACACGGAAAGGAAGACTTCGCTCTTATGGAAAGTGCACATTTAATTACTAATCAGATTTTTGTTGTTGTTAGTGCTAGCTTCGCTTCCAACCAGCTAGGGTCATGGAGGGAGGGACTATCTACAGCTTACCTGTCCTAGGTAATCATCAAAGGCTTATGAAAACTTTAATTTATCGATAAAAGATTGCGCAGGTCAAGATTTGAACCCGCAGCGCCAGGATTAATGAGCGCTCCAGTCTATACTTTATAATTTTATCAATAATTCTCCTTTAAAGTAAAATATACAGTTTTGACCGAAGTTAGCTTTCAGTGAATTACAATAGAATTTAGTAGTAATTATAGTAGGTAATTATATAGAATAGTACGAAGATTAAATTTTTTTTTTTTAAATGATTTCCATTTTTTTTATCCTATTTAATCTCCTGGACATAATTTATTTTAAATAATTAAATATACATAGAACTTAATTTTATCTTACGTCCTTGTACCAACTACGAAAGAAAAATAAATTTAAAAATCTGTGTAATAAACTATTTAATGTACTTATGCTAAATAATATTCTAGTTATCTACTGAATAATTAAAATTTACTTCCTGTAATGGCATACTGAAACTTCATACTGATTATGTCAGCTCAGAATCTGAATGAGTGAGTGGACTGTACGTATACATATATATATATATATATATATATATATATTTATANATTTATTTGCCGAGCTTTCGCACATCATGTGATGGCTTCTTCAGGGCTGAAAAGAGAAGCCATCACATGATGTGCGAAAGCTCGGCAAATAAGAACAATTTGACTCGGTCCAACCCGGAAGATGAAATGGTAAATACATCTGACGACCGACGAAGCCTACGTGAACAACAAAGATATTTATTTTAAATAATTTAATCTAAATAAATGTATACTTTATGTATACATAAATATTTGCTGTATTGTAAACATTTATAATTTATGGAAATATATAAAGATCAATAAAGAATTATAATTAGTAAAAAGAAACAAATTCACGAATTTCAATGTGTGTAATTTTTATAAATTTTTTTGTCCTCGTTAGTGAGGTATTTTTCTCAGACTAGGCGTAATGAATTACAGAATATTAGACATTACTATCCAGTTATTTCTAACTTTTTTTCGTGTAATTATATCAGTCCTGCTGAAGTCTGGCCGCTGGAGGCTCCAGTGATTCGTTTCGCAAGAATCCAGTTGTGCCTTCTTTTGTCGATAAGGTTATTCTTGTGTGAAATTACATGTCCTGCACAAACTTAGATTACATACCGAAAGAGGTATTTCCCCCCTTTCTACGGTCGTGTAATAATAAATAAAAAAAATAAAAAAAATAAGAGTGATAAAAAATATTACGGTGGTATGTATTCTTCAAAGTGAGTGAACATCTGATATATTGATGTATTACTGGGAATGGTGCAGAGTCAACGGTGAAATGCACCGCAGGAAAATACGGATAGCCCTTCATCGTGGTTTATGCATGTAATGTAGGGCAGTGGTCCCATTCCTTCTCCCTGCTAGACTCCTCTGACTGCACTCCATCAAGGCAATACTGCAGCAGAAAGGCAATACTTGACTGTGAACGAATTGGATAAGTTCATGTTGGTGACAGACCGCCAAATGGTATTTAAAGATTAAATCCGTTCAGGTATTATATTTCGTGCCAGATAAGTCTATCGCGGGTTAACTTGGGCTCCGTCCGGGTTACGTCCCGGGATAGACGAGCAAGGACAACAATGGGGCGCCAGGGTAGCTCAGGGGATCCGTACGGGTCTCGCAATCCTGACGCTGCGGGTTCAAATCCCGCCCTGGTCAATCTTTTATTTATAATATAGAAGCTTGTCCTGAGCCATGGGTGTTTAGAATGGGGTGGCAACCTGTAGATAGCCCCTCCCTCCAATGACCCTTAGTGGTTGCAAGGGAGGCTAATCCAGGAAAAAAAAAAAAGAAAAAAAAAAGGACAACAATGTGTTCATCAAAAATTACAGGTGTAGAAAATGAACAGAATCATTTTTTTTTTTTAAATAAAGAGTTATATATATGTATTATATTTCAAGATCATTGGTGAAGGGGGAACGTTTCATGTAGTTTATAATTAATATATTTTCTTATTGCCTTGAAAAGAGGAATGGATACAACATTTGTTAAGAGAACTGAAAGAAGTATGGTTATTAAAATTAATAACATTAAATTTAACATTAATACAAATATGTAACTAATAATCTATTTATACGACTAGACTTCAAATTTGGTACCGGTTCCATTAGTTTAGAAAAATCACTCTGTCAACATAAATTTTAATTTATGTATATATATGCTTTATCTCAGATATTTGTTCTGTTTGTTTAAAATTTAATTTCGCAAGGTCCAAATTGTGATGACATAAATTCTATAACATATAATAAGTTGTATTATTCCCTAATATCACAAATATTCAACAGAAATAGTTTTAGACAGTAAATGACTAATTATGTATAATGCAATTAATACATCAAGAAATTTAAATAATACCTAGAGTAATCCAATGTAGGGTGTTGTATATAGGCAATATAGAATAGGATTATATAGAAATAGTTTATTGATTGTTAAAGCTGTTAGAAATAGTATTGAAAGTGTTGTGTAAATTTTACAGGAGAGTAGAAGCTAATATTACTAATAAGAATAGGTCTTAGATATATACAGCAAGGAGCTAAAAATAATATTATGAAGCGTTCATTATCATATCACAGTATGAAGAATTCTTTTATAAATAAAACTATCATAGCATATAATTTAATAAAATAAAATTGTTGGGCTATGGCAATACCTATAATAGATAAGTGTATATAGAGAATCTAAAAAACTATTATGATTACCTTAAGTAAGACGTGATATTTACTCAGTATATGGCTTTTGGAAAACACGTATTTAGTTAATAGAAGTACTTAATGTGATTACAGAGTTCAGAAGAAATACTTTAAGTTTGTAGTTAGGAATAATCGTTAAGTTAGGAAAAGTTGATGGGTATAAGTTGTGGGGTATTTTTTAGTTGTTTGGTAATCCCATTCTCTATTTATTAGGTACAGTTTTTAGACTATTATTGTTGTTAGGTATAGTTATATAGCTGGGTATAGTTGTTAATTATAGGAAGAGTTATAGTCGTTGGCAATAGGTATAAATACAGTTAAAAATTGCGTAAGGTATATTTTTAAAGTATAGTTGTTAGGCAGCTAATGTGATTAATTGTAGGTATATTATTAGGTATTGATATAGACATTACATATTCGTTTAGTTCTTAGGTATTGTTAGACATAGTTGTTAGATTTATGTTATTAAATATAGTTTTTAGGGATATAGTTAGGTACAGTTGTTAGGTATAGGCATAATTGTTATCGTCGGGTTGTTAGTTACACTGGTTGTCGTCGTTGTTATTGTAGTTGTTATTTAAAAAAATATGATAATATCAATTAGTATTTATTAATTAATTAATAAGTGCTTATTATATAGCAAGTTATGATTACTCGTGATATTATACTATATGGATCTGATTTATGAAAATACTTTTCGTGGACGTGGGTAGAAATTATATCGATTTGCTCATGAACATTATCTAAAATAACTCGAAAGTTATTCGAGGTTTAAATGATAAGGTACATGGCTCTTACTAATAAAGCTAAACCATTTATGATTAGGTTTAGTTTTTTTCTAGGTTATAGAAATGTTATTATATTAAATAGATTATAATAATTACACTGGTCAGAGCATGGAAAGACATTTGTTTAACATTTCTCTACACACAGTAGAGACAAACAGTCAACACATGACCAGGCAATAGGAGAATTATTAAACATTTATCTCTATAATATGGATTCCAAAGCAAGACCTTATTTAGTATCACTTGCCATAATACAATTAAACTTGAGATGACAATTACTAATGTTCGTTAACTTTACTTAAGACGTTTCTGAACGATATTTGCTTGATTCCAAAAGTATATTATTAGTGAAATAATAAGTTAATAATGCTTCACAAATTTTAAAAGAAATTTATGGAATCAATTTTCCAGGAAGACTGTTAAGTTAGGAAAAGTTTTTTTAACAGATACAGTTAAAAAATTCTTCACTCTTTTTGAAAATATTAATATTATTTTTTATTAAATGGTACAAAGAAATAATTTATTGAATGTTATCCATGGAGGGAATTTCGAACTTAATATTAATATATTCTCAGAGGAATATGTATGCAGAGAACAATACTCTCCTGGGTTACGAACTGGGTTCTCAGTGTGTTGACATTATACAATTAATTGTTCAAACATCATAAAATTAAATTAAAACTGACTCTAGAGCCACTTTATTAATTTGGTCAAGATCTCCTCGTGTTTTCCATTAGACGTAAAATTATATAAATTCTCTCCAGATAACTACATTGAAAATAATAATTGATGAAATAAATTATAAAATTGACTGTTTGAAAATACCTTATAAATTGAAAATTAAAAAAAGCATTCAAAATTTGATATTTCGTTTTGTTTTTAAGTCAAAAGTTCAAATACTACTACGGACATTACCTAAATACATGGCAAAAATATTTTATTTTCAACGTATTTTCTTAAATGTGATATTTATGATCTAATAATAATCATAGATAATAATTAGATAATAATCTAATATAAAAGGAAAGAAAATTATTCACATAGCAGCAGCGTGAACTAGACAGGTTTCTTTAAAGCTTGGACTTGGATAAGAGTAAATAACAAATTTGATATAAAATAATACGAGAATATAGTAATGGTACAATATCAATAAGGCAGGCTCTACACTGTTTGGGTGGAGGGGGATGGAGATTGGAAAGTTTGGGAGAAATATTTTTCATAATATGCACTTTTCGTAATAAATATTATGCAATTGAAATGTTAGAAAATTAAATTTTAGGCATAATTTCTTTAAAAAATTTTCATATTTCACTAACGGAGATATTGACAATTTTACAACTTGTTTTTCCTTTAAACCCTTTTTCCTTCTCTTTTGGTTTTATCCATTAACAAACTCATCCATTAATGGGAATATGCCTAAATACGTCTTTTTTTCTCTTTATTTTAGAAATATATTATTCTAAAACATTAAAGTATACATATACTAAATAAATGTGAATATCTAATATAAATAAACTGGAGGAGAAATAGAAATATAGAATACGAATACAATATTGAATTTTAGGTAAACAAATCGCTCTCCAACAGAGAGAAACAAATATTAACTCACAAGTGTTAATTTCTACTTCTCTTAGAGGAAAGGTTATTTGTTTGACCTAAAAGGAAATATTCTTTGTTTATGCTAAGAATTATGTACTTTTTTATGTTCTCCTGCCTTTTATATATATATATAT
>KZ807069.1:409556-433907 GCA_000696205.2 Oncopeltus fasciatus
CATACTCGCCTTATTTTTATATGGCATTGGTATATATATATGAAAAAAATTTTAAATAGCATTATTTCCTTCTATATATCAGGTAATAAGATGTTATTTAATTAGAAAATATTGTACTAATTTACTTAAATGTTAAGTTGTCAGAGATTTGCTTAGATCCACTTCTTAACTGCTGTAAGTAGTGCTATTAATTCCATTACATAATAATTCTCTGGGGCTCACAACCAGCGGTCTGGAGAGGTAAGGAAATGGTTCCCAAGTTATGTAATGCCTGTACAATAACAAGATTAGTGTTATTATATCATACATGAAACACAGAATAATGTAAAAACCCCTAAATGTAAACACTAAGATCTTACAGAAGTAGTGTTAGAGTAACATACAGTAAGCTCTAATTATATATTTTTAAACTCTTTATACATTAAAAATAAATGCTCATTTTTTAAAATTCTGATATTATGTTTTGAATGTGTGAGTTTTTATGTATTTACAAGTATAATCTTTTTTATTGAGTAAACTAAAATTATTTTATTTAATAAATGCAAAAATACATTTTACTAAGAAGTAAAATCGTATTATTACATTTTAACATCGCATTGACACATTTTACATTTTTCTAGTTATTATTATTAAATATGCAACCTTCTTGGCTTAGGAGCTTTTAGAGGCTGGGATAGAAAATTAGATCTTATCGAAAAGCAGATGAATGCGTCAAATTCAGCGGCAAATGGCAGCCATGAATTTAGAAGTTACTTATACCGGGTACGTATACCGGGTACTTATACATATACTGGGTACTTATACCTATACCGGGTACTTATACCGGGTACTTATAATGAATCGCTGAAATGTCACATAAGGGAGCATATAGGATTCGCCAAAACCTTTGGATAGACAAACGTTTAAATTCAGTTTATAGTAGAAAAGCCTTCTATGTAACCCACAATTATTTTGTGCGGTATGTCCAAAACGGCTGAATACTAATTTTTTGGGTTTTGGTAAGATCGTTTTCAATGTTGTTTTGCTTTGGAAACATTTAGTAAATTAAAGGGCTGTAATGCCAGCTTAGCTCTCGCTGCATTGTTTCAGTATAGGCGTTCCAGGTTAATCTCTGGTATAAGTGGATTTTGAATAGATATTGAACTACAACAGATTATATAATAATGGATTCATTAACAAACACAGAATTCATAAAGGATTCAAGAATTCAACAACCATTCCTCTGGGTTTACATTAAATTACCACTTTCTATGCCTTTTCTCCGTTGTTCAGGAATGACATTGGGAAGCTTCGACAGCGGATCAAAGGTATCGTCCGCAGAAGTTAAGGTTATGTCTCGGATTGAAGTTGACATCAGCAATGATGACGGTGTAAAGTAGAGGACTTAGAGTGATGTCTTGAGGGACTCCATCAGAACATAAGTTGACCAAAGAATGCAAGGAATTGTTATAGAAAGATAAAAAAGAACAGTTCGAGGCTCTATGTTTTCTGTGGAAACCAAATTCTAGTTTTTACTTTTGTTCTACTTCATTGTGTTTAATGCAGAGTACCTTTTAGTTTAAAAAAAGAAATACTTTTATATGTTTTCTTTAAGACCAAAATTGATTTCATGTATGTTATACTAGTTAATTTTTAGACTATTTTTAATATCAATTAATTTAGTAGAATCTGATATTTAGTATCTTAATAGATACATATTTTTGCTTACAGTCTCCTATGGACACGGCGTCCTGGATTTAAACCTGCTCACCGCTACCCATCAGACAAGTCACCTCCAGCCTAACATTTAGCTCCTAGTTCTTTATAAATGGCACTTGACTTTTTCGCAGGATGTGTCGGCGGTAGGTTAGTTTTGTATAAATAAATATAAGTTTAATTTTTATTTCAATTAGCTTACAAAATATCTCTACTATTGCTATAATATTTATTATAAATAGTTTTATTAAAATTATTTAGCATCAAAGAATATGTCCAGTAGTTTTTGATTCCTTAAGTAAAGTTTTATCTGAGATGAGAAATGTTTACAAGATTGCTAATTACCTGCGAAGAACAAGGAATTTAAGAAAAAGTCAATTTACAAGTGGAAAGGCAAAAATTAATTTTTAAAAAGCTTTCCAAGAAGTATGAAACTACTTTATTTACAACAGATGAAAAAAAAAAGTTTAAAATAAGAGGAGTTAGTACTCCCTCAAAAACTTAACAGTCTAAGCTTTTAAGCTTAGCAGAAAGTTTTTTTTAACCCCCTTTAAACCATCAAGTTTCGAAGGGGGATGGGCTATACACCATAGCACTGGGCAAGCTTTCGTTTCCCAAGAAAGGCAGCAAAGGGCAGGTCTATATAATATGAATATAAGGCTCATGGTCTACTTTGCATAAACATATATATATACACATATACAAGTGTACAAGACTTTTAATTTGAACAAATTTGTATGTATGTATATATGTATACTTATATATTTGTTCAAATTTTTCTTTTACTTCTTAGATAAAATTTTTTGAAAGAATAATTAAGTGGAAAAATAACCGAAATTAAAAAAAGTACATCTAAACTTCTTAACCATAAAAATTACCCAGTTAGAAGGCCATCATGATTTTTTGGAATTTGTCAGAGTTCAAGCAATTTTCGTCTATATAAAATTTTGTTAAATAATTTAATTTCACTACTTGATTGATAAAACAAAACGGTTGAAATAATATGCTTTCAAGCAAATAACTATACAGAAAACATAAGGATTTTAATTTCGATAAAATTAAAAAATAAATTATTTGAGTTAAAAATCTTTCTTTCATAAAATATGTGTATTAAATAAGCTCTCCTTTGTTTTCATAGTTTTGTTCTTTACATTTTTCTAAATGAAATAGTAATTATCTGACACTGTTGTCTCGTTTAACATTAGTAAAATATTATTCCAACACAGCGAAAACACAAAACAATTCTTTAATTTTTATTATGAAGTATTATTAATAATTTTTAGTGCAAGGGAACAGAATAAGCCAGGAATCGAACCTGGATCTCCTGCTATCCGGGCCAGTGTACTTGCCAGTTATACTACCAGGACGTGTTAGTTGTCTTATTCAATTCCCTCTACACTAACAAGAGTCACTCGACTGGCAAGTACACTGGCCCGGATAGCAGGTGATCCAGGTTCGATTCCTGGCTGGGACATATAGTTTTTTTATATTCTATTCCCTCTCATTAATTGTTTGAAATTTACGTGGGATAAAATGCCACAACCAAATTAAATATTTATTTAATTGAATGTGTGAAAATTTTTTCTGAATATAAATAGGGTTGATTTGAGAGAATGGAATTTCAGAAGACCATTGAAATTTGTAGTGAATAATACTTAAAGAAGTAAACAAGCAAAGAGGCAGCTGTAAAATGAGAAATATATCGAATATTAAATAATAATAAAGTAAGATTTATAAATGGTTGATAAAGCCAGAATGCCCAGTACATTATGAATCTATTTGTTGAGTTTGAAGAGACAGCTTTACGCTTTTGAGGGAAATTATAATGACTATGTTAAATTTAGGTTAAATAATTTGAAGCTGCTTCTTTATTAATGAAAAATGATTTCTCATGGCATTCTTGAAAATTAAAATAAAGCTGAAGGTAAAATATTGGCATGATTAGGTATAGTGCATTGAGCAGGCATCAGGATGGGGGTAGTTTGTCGACTGGCATAAAATACGGTTCAGGGGTTGGCTTATAGTTCATCCCTCATACTACCATGTCCAGAAGAGATGCTTTCTCTGCCTCGTGGATTAAACAAAATTTTCACAGGATAAACCCATAATCAGCGCTCTCTCGCGAATAAATATCCAATAAAATAATTATCTAATCCAATGAATATTTGGTGCTCCTGTTAGAGGCACATCTTGGAGGGACATTTTTCAAGAATGTATATCCTGCTCACTGCCATGAGTGTTTAGAAGTCTTAGGTATATTTCTTTTGGTTGTAATGAATTAGAGCATTCCCATATGCAATGCTAAGCCGCGTTGTTAAAATCAATAATGGGAATTCTATGCTTTGGAGAGGGTTTTTTTTATTTATTTTGCATGTTCCGTAAAAAAGGTTACTTCTTGCTATCAAAGAAAAATTTACTCCTCAAAAGAATAAAAATTGAAGCATATTGGACTCAGCTTTTGCCGGCTGTTGTAGCAAAAGGCCTAAGGCAACTCACCCCATAAATATTTCTTCTTTGTTCTGGAGGTTATATTTTTCAAGGGTTGTACAATCCTTTCATGTTCAAACGCTACTGCTATCAGGGCGATAGCCAGGGCGGCGATGTTTATTTCATGTATGTTCTGCATTCTTCGTGGAGGAGTATATGATTTTTTACAGTAAATATTTTCTCATGTGTTCGGATATCTGGTACAAGGTAATCCACAACCGTGAAGATGGCAGATGAGGATTTCCTAAGACTTAGGAAATCAAATTTCAAGAATTCTTCATAGTTGTCTATCGAATAAAATTTTATGAATATATTAAGTTTCTTAAATGATTTTTATTTTTAAAAAATCAATTAATTAACCCTTAATTAGGTTGATTTTACAATTATGATTTATATATATAACAAATACGTCTTTTANTAAAAAATATAACTGTTCCAGCAAGGACCCGAACCTGGATCGACCCGGAAAGCAGGAGATCCAGGTTCGAGCCCTTGCTGGGACAGTTATATTTTTTATTCTGTTCCCTTGCACTAAAAATTATTAACCTTTAATTGGTTTGTGTTGGAATCGCTGTGTTGGAATAATATTTTACTAATGTTAAACGAGACAACAATGTCAGATAATTGTTTTAGCATTATTAATTGGTATATTTTGAATCTATTAAGAAATTTTACTTGTTATTCTGATTGAGATTTATTGTAAGAGGCAGGAAATAAAACTGTTATTGATTAATTAATATATCTCTTTCTTTTGGCTTTCACTTTTTTTTTTATATATTCATAATTATCCCGCTTGTATGATACTACGATTTCATGAGCAGGGGAAACTTATCATGTAGTTTAAAAAGTGAAAAAAGAAAAAATTAAAAAAAAAAAAAAATAGGTCAATGTGATACTGATTTCGGATCTCATCAGCTCATATCAAAGTCTTGTCAGAACAATTTATGCGGTTCAATAAATTTGTTATCACTTTCATAAGCATTGTGTGAACGCTCGTGCCCGATAAGAGAAAATCTTATTAATTTTCAATAAAGTCTTATTTATATGAGATGGCCTTACGTAAATGTACAAAAAATCTACCATTCAAGAGATATTTATTACATAACAGTTAACCCCTACAGGCAGGGGCTAATGAAGGTAAGTAATATTCTCATGTTTCATTAAAAGTATTTAAAAATTAGTATCAAACGAAATACATAAACACCCTCATATATGTAAATATATATCAACTTCTGTAATTTAAGTGCCTTATATTCATCTAAATTGTCTGTTAAATGCACATAATGATATTTTCATATTTACTTCTGCATTTATTTATTTCTTCATTATTATTAACTATTAGCCATCCTTCCAACCCCTTAGAATCATGGAGGGAGGGGCTATATACAGGTTGTCATCTCAGTAGCCCATTCTTTATTGAATGTTATAATTCTATCAACTTCCATTTTCAAGTAAATTTAAACAAGTCAGTTGCATTAATGTCCACACAAATCCTGGTAGGAAATGGTGCTGATTTGTTTAAATTTGATTTACGGTAATCTTAAAACAAGGAATTCACTAGAGACTCCCACTCAGCGGCAATAGAATTCAGTCATGATTAGATTATCTTGAAAAATGCTGGAGTTTTCTGGTCCTCAGACAGAAGCCCAGAAATAAAATAACTAACTGCGTTTTAGGATATTAAATTTGCACCCTTATTCTTATTTGTTTTTTTTGCTTAATTAAAAAAAATATTACTGCACCTAAGGTGAATAATAATATTCTTATAAAATGAATAAGCATATTAATGAGAGGGAATAGAATAAAAAATCTATCTGTCCTAGCCAGGAATCGAACCTGGATCTCCTGCTATCCGGGCCGGTGCATTTACCAGTTATACTACCAGGACGCGGTAGATGTCTCATTCAATTCCCTCTACACTAGCACGTCCTGGTAGCATAACTGGTAAATGCACCGGCCCGGATAGCAGGAGATCCAGGTTCGATTCCTGGCTGGGACAGATAGATTTTTTATTCTATTCCCTCTCATTAATTGTTTAAAAATTACGTAGGATAAAATACCACAACCAAATAAAATATTTATAATGAATAAGCATATATTATCCTTGAAAAGAACTATACACTATATATACAAAGTATATAACTTAATACTTTTTTTAAATTAGATTTATAAATAATTTCTTCGAATTTATTCTTTTTTTAGTGCTTATTATTTCTTTTACTGTAAAAAATATCAATACATACTCAGATGACATAATTGTTATGACTTTTCAGGATGTGCAGGTGTAATTGTTGGCCATCCGTTTGATACAATAAAGGTAAGTATTATATTTACGCAAACGACATTACACATTTTATATGATTTCCTTGTTCAGAAGCATATAATGATTTAGTTTTTTAAACACTCGTAAAATTTTTAAAATAGATCTCAAGGTTTATCCGGAAATGTTATATGAAAATTTCATTAAAAAACAGCATTTATAAATTTTAGTCAGTAATCTTGACAAATGCTTTGAAAAATTATTTCTGTATTAATTTTTTTAAATAATCCATCAGCAATATGCATTTAGTTGTATATTTTTTTAACTACGTCTTTTAGTTAAAACTTTGCTCTGCTTAACCTTAATATTAAGATGACTTGGTTGAAATTATATCGATCCTCCAAACTATGGAATTGGACTGATCTAATAATGCTATTGACAAATATATTTCAAAAAAATATAAATTATGCGTTAATTGCAAAATTTAGGTTCGTACAATAATCGATTTACTGCATTTAAAAATTAAATTAAATTAAACAGAATAGTCTAATCGTTTATTTGTAAAATTACACATTAGCTGTATTAGGTAAGCTAAAAATAATGGAATAATTACAACAGGAAAAGTTAAACGCGAAATGTTTAGATTGGTAATCTGGGATAACATGTATCTGAAATTAGTTTGGACAAGTCTGTTTGAACTCCTTTTGAATTGTGAATAAACTCACAATCATCTGTGTATAATTCTTTATTATTGATTATTAATTAGTTATTGTTTTTAATATCATTAGATGTTTTTAATAGGTACGTCTTCAAACTCAAGATTACAAGAAGCCTATATATCGAGGAACATGGCATTGCTTTAAAACTATCTTTAAAAATGAAAAGGTGAGATATTTACCATTATGTTTCATTTTTTATATTAATTTAGCTATCCATTTATCTCTCATTTATGTATATCTTAATAAAACATGAAAAGTCTGTTTATTTGGTTCCGGTTCCTGCGTGTAGGATTTATCGAAATTCAGTAAGAAAGAAGTTAATTATCCCCTTATTTTTGAATGATAATACATTGTTTCTCGATTTCTCCATTCAAAATATTTGACACAGTAAAAAAAAAATTGTGTAAATGATAAATTTATAATACTTTTTTTTTCCTGATAAATGTAATAAAGGCCTAAAGTGAAATATGATGTATTATTTGTAGCCTGATGGGGAAGGGGTAAGTGGTTTTCAAGAGGATCTGATGAGGACGATACTCCAGTCTCGGCCGTCTGCTCTTATCTAAGATTTCTTGTTAGCTGTTATCAGTGTGTCTGCCCCTAACCGCCCACACTCCAGCACCACCCCATCCAACCCTTCTACAATTCTTAATTGGAGACACATGATTCAAGTTGAGGTGCAAGATGCCCCACTCTTTTTCGTAACAAAAAAAAAAAAAGCTAAATTTTGTCTTAAAATAAAATTGTTTTTCCCGAATCATACCACACATTTTCAAATGAATTGAAAATATTTAATTGAAACAATTAATGAGAGGGAACAGAATATAAAAAACTATCTGTCCCAGCCAGGAATCGAACCTGGATCTCCTGCTATCCGGGCCAGTGTACTTGCCAGTTATACTACCAGGACGTGTTAGTTGTCTTATTCAATTCCCTCTACACTAACAAGAGTCACTCGACTGGCAAGTACACTGGCCCGGATAGCAGGTGATCCAGGTTCGATTCCTGGCTGGGACATATAGTTTTTTTATATTCTATTCCCTCTCATTAATTGTTTGAAATTTACGTGGGATAAAATGCCACAACCAAATTAAATATTTATTTAATTGAATGTGTGAAAATTTTTTCTGAATATAAATAGGGTTGATTTGAGAGAATGGAATTTCAGAAGACCATTGAAATTTGTAGTGAATAATACTTAAAGAAGTAAACAAGCAAAGAGGCAGCTGTAAAATGAGAAATATATCGAATATTAAATAATAATAAAGTAAGATTTATAAATGGTTGATAAAGCCAGAATGCCCAGTACATTATGAATCTATTTGTTGAGTTTGAAGAGACAGCTTTACGCTTTTGAGGGAAATTATAATGACTATGTTAAATTTAGGTTAAATAATTTGAAGCTGCTTCTTTATTAATGAAAAATGATTTCTCATGGCATTCTTGAAAATTAAAATAAAGCTGAAGGTAAAATATTGGCATGATTAGGTATAGTGCATTGAGCAGGCATCAGGATGGGGGTAGTTTGTCGACTGGCATAAAATACGGTTCAGGGGTTGGCTTATAGTTCATCCCTCATACTACCATGTCCAGAAGAGATGCTTTCTCTGCCTCGTGGATTAAACAAAATTTTCACAGGATAAACCCATAATCAGCGCTCTCTCGCGAATAAATATCCAATAAAATAATTATCTAATCCAATGAATATTTGGTGCTCCTGTTAGAGGCACATCTTGGAGGGACATTTTTCAAGAATGTATATCCTGCTCACTGCCATGAGTGTTTAGAAGTCTTAGGTATATTTCTTTTGGTTGTAATGAATTAGAGCATTCCCATATGCAATGCTAAGCCGCGTTGTTAAAATCAATAATGGGAATTCTATGCTTTGGAGAGGGTTTTTTTTATTTATTTTGCATGTTCCGTAAAAAAGGTTACTTCTTGCTATCAAAGAAAAATTTACTCCTCAAAAGAATAAAAATTGAAGCATATTGGACTCAGCTTTTGCCGGCTGTTGTAGCAAAAGGCCTAAGGCAACTCACCCCATAAATATTTCTTCTTTGTTCTGGAGGTTATATTTTTCAAGGGTTGTACAATCCTTTCATGTTCAAACGCTACTGCTATCAGGGCGATAGCCAGGGCGGCGATGTTTATTTCATGTATGTTCTGCATTCTTCGTGGAGGAGTATATGATTTTTTACAGTAAATATTTTCTCATGTGTTCGGATATCTGGTACAAGGTAATCCACAACCGTGAAGATGGCAGATGAGGATTTCCTAAGACTTAGGAAATCAAATTTCAAGAATTCTTCATAGTTGTCTATCGAATAAAATTTTATGAATATATTAAGTTTCTTAAATGATTTTTATTTTTAAAAAATCAATTAATTAACCCTTAATTAGGTTGATTTTACAATTATGATTTATATATATAACAAATACTTCTNAAAATTGTTTGCTTCCCATCTATGCGCACTTCGAAGGACATTTGACAGACATATGCGCTAAGCATTTTTAAAAAAAAGATGAATTTTAAGTATTTTAAAATTAACTTAACTCTTAAATTAATTCTTCTTTAAGTATTATCTTTGATTATAATCCTCTTTGTTAACAAAAATGATGAATAAAATATATTACTCAGAGATAAATTAATTTCACCTTTCGAATGAGCCATCAATCCATTTCAAATGAGAGTATTTAATGTATTTTTATTTATGTCAAAAATAGAAAACATTTATTCTCTAAAAATTTAATTTATGTTCATAACATATAATCTCTAAATTAGTTTAAAATAATTTATTATTTTTATGTGCATAACGAATTCATGTACTTTGAATAATTAGTCTTTATTTTATGAAATTAAATTTTTGTTTAAAACCACTTTGTAGATAATTACATTTATATAAATATATATTCTCTTCAAAAATTATTTCACCAGTAATGAAAATGATTATCTCTATTAAAATTATGTCAATTACTTTTATGTATTATAGTAAATTTATTTATGCCGGGTTTGTTTATATTGAACAAAAAGCTAAACGTGAAGGAATATATATAAAAACATGGGGCTAAGAAATAGGAAAAGTTTTTATTTGATAAGTTACACTCTGGAAGGAAAGATTGTCTTGTGCTGTTTCAATTTTTGTCCAGGCTGTCTGTTTCTATTTTCCTCTATGTCAGTCATTCAAGACTTTATAAAATTGTTTTTATCACATTTCATAAAAGAAATTTCTGAAGGATAATTGAAAAATATTATACTTTATTTAGGCTATACATTGTATCTCACTTTTTCTCATATGCGTCCTTACTTTGGTATCCTTACTTTAGTTTGTATCAGTTTACTTTGAACTCGTGATTTTTAGACGTTAAAAAATCTCTTTTCTTTGCCACATGGTGATGTCTACTCATTTGTCTCTGTAGGAATCACGTGCACTCATATCAAACTGCAGTCGTTTTGAAACCTCTCTCTTTCCGTGGATTTTCTTTTCTTATGATTTTGAAAAAAAATATTGGTATTTATTTTCGACAAATTTTCTCAAAAGATTTTACTTTTTTGTCTTCGAACTCTCTCAAGAATTTGATGTCTAGAGTAGGGTAACTTTTTCTCGTCTCAAATTGCTTTGATTCGGCCTGAATCACTTACATATTCGCATGTTTGTTGGTTCTGGGTTGAACAATACGCTTTTTCTTTTTTTTTTTAGAAGTTTTATATATTAGCGAATCCCAGACTAGTGACTGTCTACCACTTCTGGTGGATATGTGACGTACAGCATCACTTTCTTCAGAAAAATATGCGGATTTTAGATGACATCTTGACGTAAATTTCCGATGTTTACATTTCTTTAGTTTCATAGGATTGTTAGATATAGTTATACTTATATTTGTAAAACAATTATTGAACCATGTGTCAAATATTCAATTAAAAAAATGGAGAAATTTATCATCTTTTATTGTCTATGCTTCGAAGAAATCAGTCAATTTTTCTCCATATATAATATAGTACTTAATGGGAAATTTATCGTAGGTATACAGTTATCTTTCTTCAAAGGGTTCATATATATATATTAATTTAGAGCTTTAGAAGTAGTTTATGATTCATTTGAATCTACAGAATGAAATTTTGTTTAAAAAAAAAATTTTTTTTTCTGAATAAACTCTTTATTAAAAAAATTATCTGTACCCCGTTATACGTAACCCGTCCTCAGAGAGGAGCCCAGGTTAACCCGCGATAGACTATCCGGCACCCATCTTCTCCTCATCCTAGGATAAGAAGGAGACTAGGCAGGGAGTCAAGGAGGAATTGGGAGGGGGAGAAAAATGCCAGTGCATTCACTCCCTAGGTATTAAACTAAACTGACTGGAGTAGGAGGTCCCTTGGCCACCTCAAAATATATATTGTTACCAATCAGGTAACCAATTAATGACATAATGTATGTTTTGTTGCAGGCGGCTGGACTGTACCGTGGCGTGAGTTCACCCCTCGGCGGTGTGTCTATAGTGAACGCAATAGTGTTTGGAGTGTACGGGAACGCTGAGCGGCTAATAGGATCCGACAGCCTCAGTGGACACGCGCTCGCTGGAGGCGCCGCGGGCTTGGCGCAGTCGGCGGTCTGCGGGCCCGTAGAGCTGGCGAAAACCCGCCTGCAGGTCTCGAACCGCTACAGGGGGACTTGGCACTGCCTCCGCTCTATCCTGAGGGCTGAGGGGGTCCGCGGGGTGTCCAGAGGACTGGGCCTTACGGTTCTGAGGGAGGTGCCGTCCTTCGCCACTTACTTCTCGGCCTACCAGATCCTCACCGAAGGGGAGGTAAGTCTCTATTCCTCCATATATATAGTGCAGAAATGATGACGTCTAAGTAAATAATATGTTTCTGTGTACATATAATAATTTCATCTTCACAAAATTATATAGAGAATATCATATTTATATTCAATCATAATAAATCCCCACAAACACCATAATTAACATAATCCATACATAAACATAAACAAATACATTTATATACCCACATATAAATGTGGGTATATAAATGTATATATACAAAAATGAAAATAATTCAAAAAATTATAGTGGTCTAGATAACAGGCAGAGTCAAAAACTGATCTATAAAAATTGTAAATATTACAATTGCTATATCTTTTAAAAGTTTGTTTAAGTTAGTTTCTAGTTTCCATAACAATTAGCGACAGTGGAGAAATTGTCAAGTTCCTCGAGATGTTGAACATTTATCAAATTCGTGAGTTCTCTTCTGCTCGATATGGTGTTCAGATCCGACCAGTGCCACCAAATTTTATGGGAATTCCATAAAATAATGGATAGCAGTTTCTATTTTTTCATGTTTTATGGATCTATTCTTGATTCTCTTACTTTTATTACTGATTTATAGGCTACCAGAATCTTTAGATCATATGACACATTTCTATGCTTACTAATATATATGTATATGCACTAATGGGTATTCGACGCATAAAAATATATATAGTCTCCGGCATTTCAATTATTTACACATTTTGTGTCTGGTAAGAGAGTATACCCTTACTGAAATCAGAGTCAGAATTCACATAGGAATACTCTGAAATCACATACACACACATATGTACGTCTGTATATATATTATAAAAACTATGGATCATAGTATTTATAATTAACTATTATAAGTTTGAAAGGAAAAAAAGTTATTTGATATTTTATCAAGAAGGTACTGTGTTGTCTCGTTAAATGTGTGTGTAATATGTACCAGACACAATTAGATAATAGAGGGAAAACACATTTTAATTCTTTGTTGGCAACCGGTGGCACAATGGAGAAGGTATGTAGTCAGCACACACTTTAGGTTGCCTGATTTTTTTACTTCCAATGAAGAGGAGTACCCGTTCGGGACTACCATATGTAACCAATTATACATTATTATTTAAATAAACACATTATTAAATTCATACACAAATGAAATTTTCTGTAATATTTTCAATTTACACGAAGCTTTGGGGAAAATGAGATAACACAAATAAGCCCCTGAAGAAACTCTTCTGTAAAAGAGAGAACAATACATTTACATAGGTTTTCAGCCTTTACATTTGGCTGGAGCAGATATTTTCTCGTCTGACCGACGTATTATTGTACCACTTTTATTGCTCAGTAAAGTTTGTAAAACTTGAAGGTTTAGTACTCAAGACTGGAACTTTCTTTTATATGTCTCTCTCCTGTTTGAATGAGATAAGGCAGGCTGGTAAAAACATACTCGCCTTATTTTTATATGGCCTTCATAGAAGCAGCCTACGATTTTATTAATCGAGATTTACAGTCAACATGGACTTTTCTCATATTTCAAGCTCCGGTGAAGTTTTTTTTTTTTTTTTAACTCAATAATTCAGGTTCTATGGGTCGATAAAAATTTCATGCTAAAATATTTATTTAAGACACAAAGAATATTAAGTTTTTAAAACAATGCTTAATATCAAGAGATCTGTTATTGGCTAATGAACAATCGATTAATTTTAGACTCCTAAACTTCCTTGAAGAATACTATATTATATTACGCTAGCATGGCTTAAATATACACTATTTAGATTTGCTAAAATAAATTTTATGACGACTTTTTACTTTGCATTAAAATTTTATTTATTTACATTTTAATTTATCTATTATTAATGGTAAAGTAATAATNAGACGATCTTGTTGGTTTTTAGAAACAGTTTTGCGATGGGGTGGGACTTAGTATAAATAATGGCAACCCTGATTACTGCTAATATTTTTATATTTTTTAATATTAAATATCCATTGGTTAGTAGATGTAGAATCTTAAGTAAATAGGTTCAAATACTTAAACCTATTATATAGAAGAATTGAGTATTGAATATCGAAAGTCCAATGAAATCACACAATATTTTTATATTTTTTAATTTCACTTTATGTGAGATGAAAATCTATGCCATACAACCACAATATTTAATCTCCACTATTCTTATATTTTATCAGAATATTAAATGTGTTAAAGTACCTGGAAAGTCTTTTAACCACTAACATATATTACTTAACCAGTAATTAAGTTCTACTTTATTTATTGAGAGGGAGTTGTTATTTTTTTTCGTTGGCTTTTCATAGTCAAGATTCATGGCCTGTATTACAAGTTGAAGGTTATACTCATAATTTATTTCCCATGATGTATACTTTGAATAAAATAAATTAATATTTATTTATTACAAGAACAAATAGACCCATCTCCTCCACCATTAACTATTTGTTTTGACATTTGACTGCCCGTCCGATTTAATGGTGACTCTACAGACAATGCACCTCTATACGAGGAATGCACTCCTGATGAGATGGCGTACGGTGTGCTATTTCAGGTAATATGTCTCCGATATCGGCGGAGTACTCTTGGTCTCATCTGTCGGTGCCCTCTGATTGCAAGGAGACACCCATCTTGGCTGCTTCCAGCCGAGCTACCACCTCCAGTACCTGTGTGCGCACCCATGTCTCTTCTATTTGACATATCTCTTACATAGGCGCATTTAGATATAGATATAAAACGTAATTTCTATATTTTGGTCCCCCTTAGTTTATTATCTGATGACATTATGTCCTAGGTAACTTAGTGATTGATGCTCCTTCTCTCTCTCTCTCTCTCTCTCTCTCCTCCCTCCTCTCCCTCTCACCCCCCCCNCGAATTTATAACTCTTAATGAATGTGAAACTTGATATTTTAATATAGTATTTTTACAAAAAGCCATAATGAGAAGAATATATGAGGTATATATACGAGAACAGTTGAACACCTCACTCCTGCTCTCCAACATCACTCTCTCTCTCTCTCTCTCTCTCTCTCTCTCTCTCTCTCTCTCATAAAACACACACACACACACACATATATGTGTGTGTGTTTGTGTGTGGGTATGGGTGTTTATATAATGAATATTGTTAACTGTAATTAATATATTCAATATGTTGTCAGTTATTAATTATAGTTGCCAATGTCCCATATGAGCATACAATTACACCGACATGCTCTCACACACCTAGTTTATTTTTCGAAAATCATATTTCCACCCTCCGAACCTGCAGGGATATTTCTAGATGAAAAGTTGATGGCCGTGTATGCCATAATTTAATTTTTTATTCCAACGTCAAGTAGCAGGTATATATAGAAATCTTAAATTAAAACTCCTATAAAATTAACAAATTAAAAATGTAGCCATTACATTATTTTTACATACTTCCACTTATTTTCAAGTAAAGAATATCTTTTCCTTACACGTCATGAGATAGAGAACAACAGAAAAGCAATAATACCAATTTATGTTCTGTGATTATTGAGCATGAATCTAACCAACTGTTAGTGTTTACCAGCCTTAGGTGCTGCAAAACTTATAATTTTATTAGGAAAATTTAGAATATTTAATTGTATTTTATATATTTAGTTAATTTAGTTTTCCTATTTTAATGTCATACGCAACGCAGTGGACTACTTTATAAATGAAATAATATGAAAACCGATAACTTTACTTTAATCCCTTAACAAAAATTGTAAAAATTAACAACTTTTATTTATTCTACTTTAGTAAATAGAATAGTTTTGCTTTAAACTTTATAGGATCGGTCGGCCGCTGCGTTTCAAAATGGTAAGAGGATCAATTATGAGCCTCAAACCAGAATTTATATTACTATTTAAAAAATTAATTTCTATTAACTTTTGAAACTAATTTATTCCGAATATTATGTTGTTAAAAGGATCCAGTATTAAATCGATTTTATAAGAAACTATCAATGGGATAGATTGAGATTCTCGAAGACCTCCAGAAAAAGGTATGTTATATGCAATAATAATTTTTTTTAAATAAATAAATTCTGGAAAGTGAACATATCATTCTATTAAACAAATTATTTTTTCTTAAAAATTTTATGGTTAATGAATAGTAGGCTTTGTCAGCAAGTATATAAAGATTATTCAATGAATAGAGGGGAAAATAAATTATAACATCTGGGTTTGAAATGCAAGCAATCATAAGGGCTGTTAAATAATTTTGTTTTCTAGCCCTCTTCCGTGTTATCTTTGCCTTGATTATTGGTCGAGAATATGGTTCGCATCGCATTAATTGCTTCAAATTAATCATAAGAAATACTTTTTTTTTTTTTTTCCCCTATAGATTTTTCACTTTGGCCGAACCTCAGCTATCGATTTGTTTAACACCATACGGCCAACTATCTCCTCCCAGACCTACTTTCACTCTTTTATATTTTATAGTTATCAGCTGTAGATAACACTTATTTATTTCCTTGTTTTGTCGGACATCCCTGGTTATCTGCCCTTGTTAAAAACTATGTACGTCAATGGGTGTAGTGGGGCTGATGGATCAGTTGCTTCAAAAGTGTGAAGGTAAGTGAAGCGGATATGGTGAGATTAAAATGGAGTTCATAGAACTTCCGGCTGGCATGCCGAGGTGCAGAGAAGTATGAATGACCTGATAGTAAATCCATATTCCAGTCTAGTGGAACTACAAAAAAAAAACACACTATTTTACATTTTTCTTATATCTGTAAAATATAAGTTAACATAATAAAAATAAATTAAAGAAATATGTTATTTAAAATGCTTCAACCTAATCATAAGAAATACATTTGAGAAAGTGTTGAATCATATCGAAATTGATAAATTAATTGAAATTATTTATGAAAATCTTCTATTTGTTGAGGTTAAATTAATACTGAAATACTAAAAAGTAATAAAAATGTAGCAGTAATACAAACAACTTCATCACATTCAGGTTGTGAAAATTTTAAGGCTAAAATTTATAGTCATTCTGCCTTAATTCTTTCATTACAGCAATTGGATTTAACAATTAATTACCACGTTTGGCTTTGTCACACAAATAAAATTGGGAACTACTTTCATACTCATCTATAGAGATAAAACAGGAATTTTCAAAACAGGATTATTCAAATATATATTAGGAAATAAAATAATATTAACAAATCAACATAAATAAAATTAAATGTAGTCTAAAATAATAAAATATAATTGCTTCATATATATTTATTTGTGGGAGACATAGATTTACAAAGGAACACTATCATGAGTTGTGAATTTCACATTAGGTAATATGTAAGCATAGATAATGAATAAATTAACATTGTAATGAATTTCAATCATGTTACAGTTTAATCTTATACCATAGGCTAATAAAATATTCTACTGAATATATAGGTAAATTTAAACAATTATATGAATTTTATTTTAAATCAATATTCCCATTATTGCTCCTAGCAAGTATGAAATGTATCATCCCCATTTCTGCTTTCTTTAAGCAAAATATATTTAACATATAAAATCGTGAGAGTTATTCACTTTATATAAATATTATTTCCTCAATAACTGTTTCCCCCAACACAATCTTGTATCATCAATAATTAAATATCGGAGACCAATAATGTTTGGTAAGGCAAATTGAAAAGCTTAGCAATACTTCACCTAATATTAATATTTTAGAATCCTCTTAATTCCAGGAACTACAAACTTTATTCATTGCCTCAGAGAAAAAATACCTGTAGTCTTTACTTTTAGGACTTAAATTGTACTTGTTTATATAACTTAACCCTACGTTATAAATTACATAGATGACAAATAAGTAATTTTTATTTTTGGACTAAATTTTTAAAATTCAGGTGTTTTATCGAAAAATCATTTGATTCAGAGTTGAAAATTGGGGTATACTTGTGAATTAAAAAATTAAATCATGGTCTCGATTATGAGAAACCAACATATGAGAAAATTTGATATTTTTTAGTATGCTGAAACTAGGTTTATCGATTCCATTCAGAGTATCTCTCTGGAGTTGTTAGGAGCTAATTTTCTATTTTATTTGGATGACAAAGCCTGAAGATGTCAATCAATTGCTGTAATGGCCAGTAAAATGATGTAAAACCGTTCACAATAATAAAATTAATTAAGCAGGAAAACAATAACATTTCTTTTACTGAAGCAATAAATATTACTTCAACACCTAATGTCTGCTTCTCCAAAATTAAATTAATTAAAAAGTCCTAACATTAATAATTAATGTATGTACAGTTTTTTCCGGGTTGGACCGTGTAAAGTTTTTGATGGTTGCCGAGCTTTCGCACATCCTGTGATGGCTTCTTCAGGGCTGAATAGAGTTCAGCCAGTTTAGCCTTGTTATTCAACCCTGAAGAAGCCATCACAGGATGTGTGAAAGCTCGGCAACCATCAAAAACTTTACGCGGTCCAACCCGGAAAAAACTTTACATACATCTGATGACTGTGGAAGCCTACGTGAACATTAATAATTAATGTAAAATTTTCTAATGAAATAGTTAACAATGGATTTTGTAGTTATCGTTATTCTATATACAAAAGAACACTTTAATTTCGTTTGCTGCTTATATTTCACATTTTATAAATATAAAATACAAAATAACACTTAATAATTATTTAAATGTTTAGTTAGTAATAAGACATAATTATAAATGAAATAATAAAAGATAAATATTTAACAATTTTTTATTCTGTTCCCTTGCACTAAAAATTGTTAAAATATACGTGGGATTAAATACCACAAAAAACAATATTTATAAAAGATAAATCAATTTATAAAATTGACGTCATTGATAGAATAAAAAAAATGAGCTTTATTTGGTGGGGGATAGTAATAAATACGGTNCAACATGGAAGCTTTAATTTGTAGTATTTAATATTTTGTGTGGGTTCTGAGGGGGTGGGGGTTGTGTGTGTGTTATATATATATGTATGTATGTGTGTGTGTGTGTGTGTGTGGATCGTCAGGCTCGTTGATATGAATATATAGAAAAGTTGTATATTTATATGTTGTATATGTATGTTATTGTTGCTTATAGAAGTAAATATACACAATAAAAAGAATGTATTTGATACAGCTTAATATTCAGTACACGCTCTTTTTAATATTTTATCTTAGTTACATTCCAAATGGACTTCCTAGGAGGAATCTTTAAATCATTCTTGAAATTAGCATTAATTTAAATAAATATTAAGCAATTTGGAATTATGGTGGTCCATTTGTAGATTGGTGAACACCGGAAACCTTAGTAAATAATGATTTAAGTTGTGGTATTTAATCCCACGTTAAATTTTATACATGAAACGCAAGGGAGCCAGAAAAAAAAAATCTTACTGCATAAAAAAAAAAAAAAAAATTCGAGTAAAAATATCTTACAAGAGGGAGAAGCTATCTATAAATTTCCATTCCATTCTAAACATCCATGGTTCAGAACAAGCTTTTATTGGTGATGAAAGCTTGCCCTGGGCAGGATTTGAACCCGTAGCTTCAGTATTGCGATACCCGAACGAATCCCATGAGTTACCCTCGAGCCCCCAGATTTTACTACCCCATTCCAGAATTATAGAAATGTCATTTCTCCTTGCAGAAGGACGTGTCTACCTGGCGGATGTTGCTGGCAGGTGGGCTCGCAGGCAGTGCTTCCTGGATTATCGTGTATCCAGTGGACGTCATCAAGACGAGGATACAGTCAGATGGGGTTGACTCTCCGCCGAGGTAACTGCCAAAGATTCCGTTACAAATTTAAACTAAGCATGTAGCAGTTATGAGCTAAAAAGAAAGACGTCATTAAAGAAAATCGGACCAATATTAACTGGGGATTACCTTCAAGATCAGTGCGTTGGGAAAACGCGTTTTCCATGTAGTGGGCGTAATGCAACTAAACATAGCAGTCACATGGACAGTTTGTTTGGTTAGTAAACCAGACGCCTTTCTATAACTTCGTAAAGTCACTTAAAATGTACATATTGCTATACAGTTATAAATTGCTATGGTATTTGAATAACTTTCACTTATCTGGAGATCTGGAGAAATTAGTCTGAGTTTCGGCCAGGATCAGAAAAATTAAGTACTCCAAAATTAATGTTTGGATGTTTGTTTTTTATTTTATTCCAAACGTTTCTAATTACTTTGGAAGTCATCATCCGGGCGTATGGAGAGGGAGGTTTATGGTCACATATCAGAGTTCATATAGCAAAATATTTCATATTAGCACCCTGATGCGGACTTAAGTTAAGTCGAAACGTCGGCAAGAATAAAATTGTTACCCAATAATTTAGAAGTACTTTATTTTTCTGTTCCTGCCCGAAATTCTAATTCTCCGGCTTAATACTCGACGACCAACTAATCTCCAACCATTCTGCGATAGCGGGTGTGATAACCGCTACGTTTATCGTCCACCAATCCACGAGACGATTCCTCGAATCGGAAAGTCCAAACCTGGAGAACTCTTATTACTATTTTTGATATACTTGGATACATTCTTGATGACTCTGGTGGTTTGCAGGTACCGCGGAGCACTAGACTGCCTGAAGCAGAGCTACAGAACGGAAGGAGCTAGGTTCCTGGGGCGCGGCTTGACCTCCACGGTGATCCGGGCGTTCCCTACCAACGCCGTGACCTTTACCGTTGTCGCCTGGACTATGCGCCTTGGCGAGCTCGCTCCTCCAGCTCCCAGCAAAGAGCAGGCGCTCTCGCTCAAGTCCGTCCGAAGGCTCTCCGTCCATCTCTTCGAGGACGGCTCCTTGATCATGTGACTCCACCTACCTCTCCGAGGATACCCGTAACATATGGATTGCCTTCGATTATTGACTCTTCGTTGTCTTCTGCTTTTTTATAGGATATGACAGCCATGGTTTAATGCATTCCATTATGCCAGCAATTATTTCCCCGTCGTTTCCATCATCTCTCTCACTTATAAGAGTTCAAATGGAGAGTTTTTAACAGTAGAGAATTTTTGTTGGGGTTCGGTCAAGGTAGATCCAAAAAATAAAATTAAAAAAAAAAGTGTGTATATTTTTTATTATCTGCCGACGTTTCGGCTATCATTCTATGGCAACTAAAGGGCCACCAAATTTTCATGACTGAGAAGATGGCTTTTATGACAGCTCTGATGATACCTTACAATATAAGCCGAAACATCAACAGATTTTTTTAAAAAAATTTACATTTTGTTTAATTGTATATTCTGGATCAAACTTGACCAGATCCCAACCAAAATTCTCTACTAACATCTAATTTACATGTTTTACACGATCCCACTTGATGCAACTCACTAAAACCCACATTTTCTTTACGTACTTTTGTTTCTCTTTTATTTTAAAAGCTTAAATTAATAAAACTGTTTATATCAAATTGACAATAGTTTAATAAGTTGTTCTTCCTATTTATTAAGGCTGTTGTTGTCGTTTTTATGTTTTTAATGCAAAAGTTTTTGAATAAAATCAGTAAAATTGTGCGTTTATGAATAAATTGTAATTTTTGTTAATAAAGTTTATGATGTTTAAGAAATATATTTGCAATTTTTAGCGCAAAAGAAAACATCGTTTAATATATTGAATTACACCTTTATCTAATTTCCTGTGAAAAAGAAAACCATTTATACTGAACTAATATATTTTAATGGTATAAAATAACCACTCATTATAACCAAATATTTTTTTCCACAATTTCTGTTCAAATGAATTTAAATAAAAATTTGTATTTAAATACATGACTAATGAATGCTTTCATTTTTTATAGTGCATAAATCACAATTATTTCCTCATTCACTATTAATTGAATCTGATCTTAAATACAATATGTTTTATAAGTAAATAAAATTATATTTATAAAATAATGTTTTATCTTGTTCTACTTTGGTGACTGTATATATAGAATAATGTATGTATCATTATATAATCATGTAAATATGTAATATATGTATATAATGTTTTTTTTTAAAGAATAAAGGGTTAGAAACAACCTACTATATTTATTAACTTCCCCTCTTGTAGCTCTATTTTTATCTACCAGTGATCCTTGAAAATTCTCATTCACCACTAATTCTACTAATGACTTTTTGTTTTTAAAGATTTGAAGTTCAGTTTTTAAATTTTTGTTGTAGTTCAATAAAGAATATGTATGAGGAAGACGATATTAATATCATATAATTTGAGCGACTACTATATTTTTTCTATCTTCCTAAGGATTAATATCCTAATGATTATAAAAATTAATAGTTCTTATAAAGACACTGGATGAATAACTTAAGAAGGAGGGTGGCTTTAAGTGGTAGGAAAATTTTAGAAGCATTAAGAATATGTCCTACAGGCAGAAGCTGAGTAATCTGTAGGATGTCCTGCGGAAGTTGGTATATCGGTAAAGGAAGAAAACAATTAATTTTTATGAAAAGGACAAAATAATAAGAAAGCTCGATATGGATGGTTGTGACCAGAAATGGAAGAGCCGACCAAATTATCTTAATTACATTCTTAAATATCTTCTGAAAGATATTTATAATAAATATCTTCTGAATATATATGGTATATATAAGAGAGAACAATACATTTACATAGNATATATATTAGATTATTATTTTTTTTTTATTCTAACTAATTGTAAAAGAAAATATTAAAGATTAATCAGTGAAGACTAATCTTTCACCCCTATCCTTTTTTCCTACTTAAATATTAACTAACAATTGTAGTTAGTTGTAAATTGATCCGATTATTTATAAAATATCAAAATTACATTTAAAATACTTTTTTATAATTTACATATGATTCGACTTCTATTGTAATTATCTTCAGGACTGTGAACAAAATTACAATGTAAAGAAATATAATTAAGTCTCATAAAGAGATGAACATATAATCATATTTTTATTAAATAATTTTTTTTTTGTAATTTCCAATTATTTGAATAAAATCTATTAAAATACCGTTTCTATAAAATAGTAGCGGAAAGGACATTTCAAATAAACACCTTTGGAATTTTTTTTTTTTATCCATGCCACATTTCTTGCTGAACCCTATTTCTGTTTCTCGTATCTCTTTAGGATTGTAATAAACATTTCGAAACCTCATCACTTAATCATATGATCAGTTCCAACCTAGGCATGTGATGCTTCTTACTCACGAACCCATTCTTCCAAACCATTCTTACATACACATCAAAATTACATGACATAACACAAGAAAAAATTAAAAAAAACAGTGATAGCAATTGCAAAGTTGGTTGAGAAAAGGATTCAAGCCAGGACCTGGTGAGGAAACCTCCTGGGGTTCCTCTGTTGGATTGATCAATCGTTATATCTAAGAGAATGAAAGGTATCTTTGCGTTTCAGCCACAATCCTTCAACGGAAATGTAGGGGAATAAGGAAAACGATAATGCCATTGACCTTCCATTCCAAGATGACATCCCTGTTATGTAGTTGAGTTCAGCAGATTCTGTTATTCTCAAGTACACGGGAAAAACCCTAGGACTTTTTTAAAAAAACTAGTTTGCGGGCAGGAAGGGCAAATCACTGGAGATAAAAAAAACTATAGAAAAAAGCAGTTAAATGACTTTCCTATGGTATATTGACGTAAAAAATGGACGACACTTTGGGAATCGTCGTTTCTCCTGATTCTTCAAAGTATAAATGGATTCGTTCCCATACATCATTCTTTATGAAGATGTTACGTAGCTCAGTCCTTTGAATATTTTTACTTTAATTTTTTTTATCTGATCTGCCCTTCCACTCACAGGTGTCACAAAACAAAATATTTTACTTATATATATATATTTTCTTTAATTTTTCCTCCTTCCACTCATATATATATATATNATTTTTATATATATAATTTTTAACCAAATTAGGAACCAGGTTGCAATTAATTAAAATTTGAACCATCATTTTAATTTTTCCATGTATTTTAATTCTTCCCTGATAGGTTTCGAACTTTATGTCCATTTCAAGGGGTTAATTTAATTGCTTAGATGCATATTTAAGTTTAATCTATTTTTCTACTTTTGAGATGTGCTATAAAAAAAAACTTATATAAATCTTCTTTACTTAGCTGCCTTTGAAGAAAAGGAATATTCCTATCTTGTCGTAACTAAACAGCATAATGAGTACTGATAATTCTCAATAAGAAACTTCATTATCAGAATATGCTGAAAGAAAGTATAAAAATCAATTTAATTTTGACAGTATAAAAATCTTAATTAAAGAAAGAAATAATTTAAAAAGGAAATAATGGAAAAAGAATTTATAATATAAAAACTTACGAGACAAATTTAAATATAAATTTAAATGCTTTTCATAACTGCATTTAAATAGAAAGAAAAATATTTAAATAGTAGACAAAATTTGAAATATTAGTTGTATATATGTTTAGAA
>KZ807069.1:442653-459989 GCA_000696205.2 Oncopeltus fasciatus
TTTTTTTTTTTTTTCTTTTTTTTTTTTTTTTTTTTTTTTATTGTAATAAAATAACAAAATGTTTTATTTTAACATAAATGTAATAAGTGATTAAAAGTTATAAAAACATATTTATATAAAATAACTCCATCGAACTCTTTTCCTATCTCATAAAAGCAAGTAAAACAGTACTTTAAGAAGAGAGTCTCTCTTCACTCCTCACTGACGAAGGTCGAGAAGTATCTCTGAAAGTTTTACTCATTGTATTTTTTTTTCTTTTTGTCTACACTCTTTCTCACACTTGTTCTTATTATAGGTAGGTAGGTAGGATCGAGTTTAGGGGCGATCAACCCTAAGATTATTACGCCCACATCTCACATATCCGTTCTCGCAGGTGGTTTCCATTTCATAATGATTTAGTTCTTTAGTTTCAATGAGACAAGTAGATAACAACTTGTGTGCGTATACATATATGCACACATATACACACATAAACAATAAAATAATAAATAATTTTAGATAATAAATAACAATTATGATGTATAGCACAGTTTTTTCTTTTCAATTACTAATTTTTCCTTTCTTTAATCTTTTGCAACATGCTTGTTTATATATATATATATAGGTATATATATATTTTTTTAAATATAATCTCAGACACTTCTATTCCAGTACATAAAGGATTTTTCTGTACATTTTCCACCTGATGCTTCGACACTTGACTCCCACACATTTGGGTTTTTCCTGGGACTCGAATAAGCTCATTTTTAAGAGACAGCCATGTGCCTGTCTACAGACGACTTTCCTCCCAGGGCAATGTACGGTGACTTTGTCAATACAGACTTATACAAATTCTACAGTGAATGACCTGGCATTCCTTCCCCGCACAACCATGGAAGTCAAGCTAATCACTTTGGTTGCGTTATATTCTTTGGAATTTGGGCAAATGTCACCAATGAATTAAAAATTTAATAAAATACTGTGCCAAAACTTCTGCATACACAGATTCCTGTGCGTTATACCGTATCAACATATGCGCTGCTGCTTTTTGTTCCAATATGTCTCCTAGCCGGACAATCTCCGCCTTCCATAACCATTCCACATGAAGTCAGTTACCAGGTGAAGCTAAGCTGTTGATAAGTAACCGATTGCTGTAATTTCTTCTCTCATAGGTAGCTAAGAAATAAATACATCTATTACAATAGATAATACATTGAAAGTTAAATAATATAACACTTTAGTCTATTTTCAGAACAAGAGCTGTGATAATACTGAAAAATATTCATACATAATACCAATACTTTTATTTTGACCATTTCTTGTATATTTATGATTATTTTCCACAAACTTACTATTAATTTCTGTGTATGAATTCCACTCGAAACATAGAGGAAGAATTACATGTTGTTCCATAGTAATAGTTATCCGTAAATTTTTTCACATTTAAATTAAGTAAAATAAATTTGTTTGAAAAAAAAAACTGACAGAACACTGCAGTACTTCCATATCCTTTCTTCAAGATGCCCTAAAAGAAAATTTATTGTGAGCTAAGGATACTTCACTCGCACTTCCGAGGGCCACTCTTTGACACCATTAGACCCATGCAAAGGTCACTCTCCAGATGGATTCTACTTCTACCGAATTCTCTTTGTTACTCACAAAGAACCATAATAAATATTTCAGAAGCCATTATTTTTTTTTAAAGGGAATTCTTATATTCTCAATTACATTGTATTTTACTGTGCATCCTCAAATGTCAGAACTTTCCTTTTACATATAACTTTTTTTCATAGCTAGATCAAAACAACCGACTGTGTTTTGATTTTATCCTTTGTCCGGAACGTAATGGTGAAGAGGAAAACTCAAGATTTCTTTCTAAAGTTACTCACCGGTATTTTCTGATCAACGGATTCTGGCTTAAGAATTCACGCTCTATAGGGGATAAGACGATAGCCGCACTGGATTCAAAATACTCTACGGAGGACAAAGTACATCTGCCAATCAGTGAATACAAGTATGGCAATACGCGATAAATGTGTTTAATGAAATACTATTGCTCGCTAAGCGATTATATAGAATTTTTCAAAAGATGTCGCTCAAAATGCTCGTTACCTATTTGAAACCCTAATTATTTTTGTAAAAAATCATCATATTTTATATTTTATCTGTTTCGTTTAGATCAGTAAGCCCTCTTTGACACCATCAAAAGAAAAAACTTTTTTTTTTAGCTATTGATCATCAGTTATGGTGTATCTATAGCTACAATATCAATATATTACTAAACAGGTTTTTTTTTTTAATTTTTTGGAGCAAGGTAGTCTGTACTTCTGTTTGTAATGAATAGATGATTCCTAGTGTGCTCTTAGGGAGGCCTAATTGGTTAATATTCTTCATTCAATGGAAAAAAAAATGTAGGCGGCCGCACTGCACTAGTGCGCTGACCACAAGCATTCTTAAGTGTTCCGTGGATCAAGAATAAATACATTCTTTTTTTCTTTAATACATGTCTTGGGACAGTTTTTATAAATATACAAATTTTAATAAAATGAAAATTAAACAATGGAGCACTTCAAAAGAAGCCTTAAACTATAGAGGCATTAAGTTCGTTTATTAATTTAAATTAGTTTATTTCCCTAAGTCAAAACTAATAGTACATTTGAGAGTCGTATATTACAGATCGAGGTTATATCAATGACCAGCGAGAAATGTTATTTATCAATTTACAATGAAAGTCAGTCAGATTATAAGACCATAAATGGAGTCAGTAATAAGAAACGAATATTTCTTATAATCCAAAAATATATTATACATGATGAATGAATAATTCATTTATGTTTCATTAAAAGTGCAAAACCCACTTACATGAAGTAATAATGGATAACACACATAATTAGCAATATAAATAAATATAATTGTCAACACAGACAATTGTTAATAAAATATGATTTTTAAAATTTAATTTTGAAAAAATGTCTTATGTCATATAGTTTATTTTCAATTAGCGTTTTCAAACTTATGATGCTATTTCTTTTTTTTTTTTTTTTTTATTGTAATAAAATAACAAAATGTTTTATTTTAACATAAATGTAATAAGTGATTAAAAGTTATAAAAACATATTTATATAAAATAACTCCATCGAACTCTTTTCCTATCTCATAAAAGCAAGTAAAACAGTACTTTAAGAAGAGAGTCTCTCTTCACTCCTCACTGACGAAGGTCGAGAAGTATCTCTGAAAGTTTTACTCATTGTATTTTTTTTTCTTTTTGTCTACACTCTTTCTCACACTTGTTCTTATTATAGGTAGGTAGGTAGGATCGAGTTTAGGGGCGATCAACCCTAAGATTATTACGCCCACATCTCACATATCCGTTCTCGCAGGTGGTTTCCATTTCATAATGATTTAGTTCTTTAGTTTCAATGAGACAAGTAGATAACAACTTGTGTGCGTATACATATATGCACACATATACACACATAAACAATAAAATAATAAATAATTTTAGATAATAAATAACAATTATGATGTATAGCACAGTTTTTTCTTTTCAATTACTAATTTTTCCTTTCTTTAATCTTTTATAATTTTAACATTATTATTTTTTCTTTTTTTTCTTTTTTTTTTAATAGCTAACATAAAAAGCTTAACAGTAAAAATTAGATAAATTATGGTAACTNTTATTTATTTATTTATTTATACATATATACATAAATCAAATATTTGTGTGTGAGTTGGAGCATGTCTCTCTCTCTCACACACTCACATGGCGAATTAGCAAGGGTACAGGAGCCGTGGCGGACTTTGCAGGGCAGTGTTCACGACCACCCTCCACAGGGAGGAGAGGCGGGAGGTGGAGCTGGTCGGGGTGGAGCCAGAGATCGTGCGTACCCTCGTCGAGTACGTGTACCTACGGAAAGTGAACGTCACCCCCGCCAACGTGACTCGGCTCCTCGCCGCGGCCGACTACCTGGCGCTACTCGGGGTACGCCGGCTCTGCACTGACTACCTCAAGGGGCTCATCACGCCAGATACCTGCGTCAGCATTCTCCTCTACGCTAGGTATACGACTCAGACAACATACAAGTAAAATATAGGTATACATCCCCATTAGTAGAGAATAAAAGAATTTCATGAAGAACACACATTTGACTTCGAGAGCTTAACCATTCTTTCCACTGAACCCTACCATCACAAACGTCTTTTGTCTGAAACCGTTCACACCAACTTACAACACTATCCAGTTAACGACAGAACGGACATAGAACAAATTTCCTCAACTTACTCTAACATTTTCAACATTCTAAAAACCATCAGCCCTCCTTCTCAATAAACCTGTCAAACATTTTTCCCAGTTCCAAAGTCACTTATTCCCAATAATACCCTTCCTTTTTTCCTTTGTCCTTTTTATTGTCCTCTCAATAATCCTGTCTTGCAACAGGCCGCTTTCCCTTTTGTACCTTCCGCCTTGTACCTACTCCCCCCATCCTTTTACCTACTCCCCCCATCCTTTTACCTCTCACTTTGTGTAAAAGTAAAATTTATATTTTAGTCATGGAAATGTGAACTTAGGGACAGGACGTCCTCTCTCATCTTCATGATCTCCAATTTTCTTTTCTTGTCAATAAGCTGTTTTTTTGCATGTTTTTTTCAAATTGTTTATTTTTTAAATTGTTTTTCATAAATTTTTAAAGTTTTCTTACATAGCTTTCTACATTCTACATCTACATACTCTTGATATCACATTATATTATTGCAATTCTCTATTATACTAATTTCAATTATTATTGTATTCTCATGACATTGTATTTCTACAGCCCTGAAGATGGCTTACAATGTAAGCCGAAACGTTGGCAGATAATCCTTTATTATTTTTTAAATTAGTGTTTTTTGGATCTACCTTGACCGAACCCCAACTAAAATCATCTTAGATTAGTAGAGAATAATTTGTGACAAAGCAATAGAGTAATAATATTTATTGAACCTCAAGCGAGTAAGATTAGGTTGGACTGTGGTAGATGAGGACAGATAGTACCAGGGTAGAAAGACTGGCAAAGACGGGGGTAGCCTATGCTAAAATGACTTTTTGACTTAGATAGTAAGAGAGATAATGAATGAGAGTAACCTAGAGTACGACCTTGGTTGATTTGGGTAGAAGAAGTTGAAGTAGGGTAGACGTGATCGAAGTAGACTAGGGCAGAGCTCATTAGGATAGGGCTGTGTGGATAAAGGAAGACATATAAGAAGTTAAATGCATTAAAACTATCTTTAAAGGTATTCATTTACCTAAGATACACCTATTATTAATAAAATACAAAGTAAAAATATTTTATTTAATATACTTAATTATAAGAAATATTATAGAAGAGAATTTTACGAAATCGCAGTAAATATGTGATGGTAAGATCATGGGGTTTGTGGCAGGGATCACTTCTGTCCAGACCTGGAAAAAGAGGCTCGCAACTTCGTACTCCGCTACTTCGTGGAGGTGAGCCAGAAGTCAGCAGACCTCCTGGAGCTGGGCGTCGACGAGGTCCGGGAGCTTATCGGCAGCGACGAGCTGAACGTGAAGAACGAGGAAGCCGTCTGGGAGTTCCTCGTCCGGTGGGTCGACCGCGAGCCGGAGACGAGGAAGGCCTACCTGCCTCATCTGATAGGCCTCATCAGGCTCGGCCTCATGAATGAGGCCTACTTCCTGGAGAAGGTCAGCCATACTTGATCATACATAGGAACAATTCAGTTATCAAGTATCGATTCATACAACAATCCATCAATTCAGTAATAGGCATCAATTTTTCTTATTGAATGGCTCTAAATATTGCCTTCACTTAAACGTAATCGGTCATTTGTTCTACTTGTATTGCTTTCAGCTTACATTAACAAGACCAAAGAAGATTTCACCAAGTTCAAAACAGTCATAAAATAAAATAATGATACCTGCGCAAAAAGATTGCTTCTTTGTTAGTCAACAACCAAAAACTAACTCCTTACAACGAAAATTGATGAAATTAAATTAAATATATTGATAAAAGTGGCATTTAATTTATTAAAATAATGCTAAAGTTTATTTTTTTTCTCTCTTTCAAGAATTGTCGAATTGGAGTTGCGTGAACTAAGCTAATTTTCCAAATAAGTTTTCATTTTCTCGTAATTATATCGAACCTAAGATAAGATATATATAATTTAGAGTCAATGAAATTTAAATGAAACATTGATCAAAAATTGTGTGACAATTAACCTAAATTTTCCTATAGAATGACAAAAGGATAATCGAGGGAAGAGCTTACCCATCTTAGTTACATTCATAAATTCCTTATCGTATTGTAGGGTTATTTAAAATGTAGATTTTACCTTAAAAACTACTTTTCTTCAACCTATCATTACCAAACTCATCAAATCGCTTTAAAATTGGTTAATATCCAATAAACGAATTACTTAAAAATTGACAACAAAAGAAAAAAAACAAAAAAAATTGACTATGTATGAATACGATGATAAATCTATGATTGATTCCTACATCGATTATTGAGTTAAGAACAAAATTTACCTAAGTGACATGATGATCTAAATTTGAAAATAACGAAATTAATTTAGTCACGATTAATACTGATTGTTCCTAATCAGTCATTAAATTCATGGGCTACTTTTGCCTTACTCTGTGAGTTGTACGCTAGGTGAAGGAGCACAAGTACATCTCCGGGAACGAGGCCTGCCGTCCGATCATCATAGACACCCTCCGCTTCCTCTACGACCTCGAGATGATCGGCCAATCCCAGAGCGAGGTGAGCACTCCAGCGATCGCCAGGCCTCGCATACCCCACGAGGTGCTCTTCGCCATCGGGGGCTGGAGCGGCGGCTCCCCCACTTCCTGCATAGAGACCTACGACACCCGGGCCGACAGATGGGTCAAGGTGAGTGCTCACAGATCTCTCTTTAAGTGCCCATAATCGGGGCGCCAGGCTAGCTCAGGGGATCCGTACGGGTCTCGCAATCCTGACGCTGCGGGTTCAAGTCCCGCCCAGGTCAATCTTTTATTTATAATATAGAAGCTTGTCCTGAGCCATGGGTGTTTAGAATGGGGTGGCAACCTATAGATAGCCCCTCCCTCCAATGACCCTNAAAAAAAAAAAAAAAAAAAAAAAAAAAAAAAAAAAAAAAAAAAAAAAAAAAAAAAAAAAAAAAAAAAAAAAGTGCCCATAACCAACTAGCACAGACCCTGTCCTCCAACTCCAATCCCTACTACACTCTCCGTCTACTCAAATGTAGATGACTGCGAGACTTCCTGGGAAGGTAGTTTGTGTTTAATTCGAGAGTGGTGTCATTGGTCAACTCTCCTCCTCTTCCCATTGTTATTTTGTTATTTCTTTAATTCATTGTCATCAAATTACAAACTTTTTTTTACGTTAACAAAAATGTTATAAATAAATGATCACCAAGCACACCCTCAACCCCGGGGACCAGATAGCATGCCACCTAGATGTGGACTTCCCAAGGTAGAGCTGACTAGGTAGGCCCGGATGGGGTGTCCTGTCTTAGTGAGGGTTGTTGGAGACCTGGGCTTGTTGGTATGAGCCCTTGATTTCCTTTGAACTTGGTCCCCAAGGAAAAGTAGACCCCATGCATCAATGTCAAATATAGATAACATAAGTAAAACATAGAATTACACAATAAATTTCCAAATCATATATAGTAATTATATAGGTGTTCCACTACCCCAATATTTATGTACTACATACGTGCACATGTGTATTTGGGTGTTTTATGTATTATAATAATAAACATATGAGATATAATAATAAAAGATAGGCGCTGATTAACGTAGTAGTTAAGCGCCTTAAAATTACAAACAACAAATAAATGAATATAAGTTAAAAAGAAAGAAAGAATTGTTTAATTTCCCATTATATGTTTTCTATACATTTCTTTTCTCCTGTGAATTCAGTCAATAGTCGGATATCATTATCAGGGTTGCAAATGACTCCTTTATTAATTAAACCTTTTTGTACCCTAAAACATTCAAATTCCTCAGAAATGACAATTCACAGTACCAAAATATATCTTCCCCGGTAACTGTCAACTAAATCCAACCACAGCTACAGCCGACAACCACTCAAATAATTTACACTAACAATATTTCCCGAGCAACAATGGGGAAACAAGATTTATTTTAATATGGAATGAATTGTTGACCGTCAAGTACTATAAAGAGAGGATTGTCAGGAATTCGGTCAATTCCATCTAGTGACACTCCAATATTCCGTTCCCTATCCTATATTCCCACTCTATCAGAAAGTATCGATAAAGCTCTAATTAATACCTTCCCTAACGCATAGGCTTTCACCAACAACAAAAAACTACAAAAAGTATACAGTAAACTGAAAGACCCCATTCCCATACTGACAGATGTAACGTCATTTACAAAATCCCCTGCCCCACACAAAATTGTACGGCAGCATATATTGGACAAAAACAAAGAAGCCTATCAAAAGACGAATCAGTAACCATCAACATGACTTTAAAAATAATAAAACCACCACAGCCCACAAAACACTCCACTACTGACAAAAATACTTGCGAACCAAACCATGAGAACCGACTTTTAGCCGAGTCTATTCATATACATTTAAAACAGAACCCCATTAATGACAAAACAGACAAAGATTATATTTGTTCCATATTTTTTACATCTGCAAACAAAAATCATGATGAGACTACCCCATAGCATTTTTTCCCTTCCCCTTTCCTAAAGCGATATGCCCTGAACCTTAAGCCATTTAAGCAGTCTCATTCGTTCCTCACTCCTACATCCGTTTCCCGTTCCTTTCCACAACCGTCAAATAAAAATTTTTTAAAACAGATCAGTCGCGATGCGCGGATCTCTCTCTCTCATCGCCCTACTTGGTATTTATACCATACTTAAGAATTTTATTAATAATTTGTTATTTCTAATATGTTCAGTATCCATTTTATATAATCGTATATACACAGTTTTATATTTTCACTCGTTTGATTATCATATATAGACATATTTCTATATTTTGTATGTTTCTCTTTCATATTTGAAATTCAGGCCAAAACGTTGGCTAAAATAACTATTTTGTTGACAAATTAGTTTTTAATAAATTTTTTTTTTGTGGTATTCAATCCCACGTAAATTTTAACAATTTTTAGTGCAATTGAACAGAATAAAATATCTAAATGTCCCAGTCAGTACACGAACCTGGATCTCCTGCTATCCGAGCCGGTGCATTTACCATTTATGCTGCCAGGATGAGGCTGATAAGTTATTAAATTCCCCGCACTAGTGTCGAGAGTCTAACCTCCGAGGCCGACGAATATATCGTCTTTTTCTTGGAGGAGTTGACATTGTCAAGCTGTTTAAATGACTCTCGTTATTTACGTTATTAATAATCCAGGTTGGTCTCCTGGCTGGGACAGTTAGATTTTTTATCTGTTCCCTTGCACTAAAAATTGTTAAAATTAGCTTTTAATTGTTCAACTATCATGACCGAATTCCCGACAATCCTCTCTTCACTAAAGTTATTTTGTTTTGACAATGATTTGGAGAGAATCAATTAATCGATTTTTGTGGTGAAAATGAAAGAAAATTTATTTTATTTCTACATCGAAAGAGGTGTAAAAATGGAAAAATTTCTCATTCTTGTATTTATTTCATTTTCATACTGCTTATTATTAAGCTATATTCATAAAATATTTTATTAATACATCATATTTTCAACTCGGAATTGAAAGTGTTATTTGAGGTTAAGGAACAATTTTGAAATACAAATTTAGATATTAGTTTAGTTTATGTATAGCATAATTAGTAAGGTGGAGGTATCAAGTTGAAATAATATAATTTAAGTTATTTGTTTTTAAAATATTGCAGTTCATTTTAGAATATAAACTTTCCGCTTCATGGCGACTGATTTATTTCTCTATGCAATAAATACTCTACAAAAATATTCATTATTTCTATATATATTTCCTAATTATATATTATTACTGTCTTCCGTACGGGTTGAAGACCTCTCGCGACACATATAATTTTGAATCAAACATTACAGAACTGACATCCGGTTGACATTTTCCCTAATGGGACAAAAATAGTTCGAGAAAATATGTTAAATGCGTGGACTGCACTTATTTTGTTTAAAAAAATAAAAATACCAATTAATATATTAAAAAAAACAGTCAAGGGAAAGATTAGTTTCACTAGCAATAATAACAGCCAGCTAAGTAGTTCATGAAAATTTCAGACAATCAACTCAATGCCGTGTATTTGTAATAGTCGTTTTGTAAATATTTTATGTAAGAAATTATTATGAATTTCGCGAAATTCATGTATTCGATCCTAAACAATCTTATCATGGTTTTGTAGGGAAGAAAATTTACAAACTGTTGAACGTAATATATATATATAAAAAGTTCAAAGAACTCCTTTCATAAAATATTTACAAAACGACTATTACAAATACACGGCATTGAGTTGATTGTCAATATATATAATTAAAAGTTTAAAATAATGTAAAAAAATGAATAACTAATAAGGCATTATACATTGGTGTGCGTCAGAACTTACACTGCCTACCAGACGTTACGCCCTATGGTTTAGGGTTGATGATTAGTTGTTCCAGAGGGGAATAAAGAAAGAAAAGGGGTCTCACCCCCCCCCCCCCTTCGGCCCCTAACCACCCTGTTCTAATTCGGTGTAGGAGGACTCCCGTGGTCGTAATTCTGGAGTTATTCCACCATTCAAGCCACTAACCATGGCCAATAAACTTCTTAATGGCAACGGGGCACGTCAACACATTCATCAACGATTTTCAAAGGATCTGGTCAATTGAGTGTCTGCCAACAGGCCAACCGGCGAAAATTTGTCAATTGCTGTTACGATCGCCTTTCAAAATTGGGAAGAATCAGTTGAATCTGAAGCTATATTCAGCCTTATGGGTTCTTCTTGGGTGACTTGTTCTATAATGCTTTATAAGTGATTTATTTTTAAAACGAAATGTAGGTCTCCAAATATATATTTATTTCTCATAATATAACGTTTTGACCTAATAAATAAAATCATCCCCTTAGATGTCCTCCACCTATTATATATATATCCCGAGCAACAATGGGGAAACAAGATTTATTTTAATATGGAATGAATTGTTGACCGTCAAGTACTATAAAGAGAGGATTGTCAGGAATTCGGTCAATTCCATCTAGTGACACTCCAATATTCCGTTCCCTATCCTATATTCCCACTCTATCAGAAAGTATCGATAAAGCTCTAATTAATACCTTCCCTAACGCATAGGCTTTCACCAACANTATATATATACAAACATTCTATGTGGTCGGCATTAATTCCTGAACAAGCGCAGAAAACTATTTTATTACATAATTTCAAACCCCAATAAGTGTGCAGTGATAAATGTATAAGAGATGCAGAATATCTAAGGATGACCTATATTTGGTCGAAACGTTATATTATGAGAAATAAATATATGTTTGGAGATCTGCCTGACTTTATGATCAGAGCCCTTTATTAAGCATTGTTTCTATTAAATTATGACACATATCAAGAAAGTGTTCAGCGTAGAAAAACATTAACTTTTTTTTTGGGTGGGGGGGGGGGATGAAGAAGACCAATAGCTTGCCAGATATTGTTTTAACGAATTCATCAGTTTCTTTTTGAAAATAATAAACTAAAAATATTTTTCTTTAGCCTTATTTAAAATTAATCTTAAATATATTGACGATAGTATCACAATTAAATATAATGCAATTTTGAATATTATTATCTTAAGTATTATTATTGCTGAAAATCATAGATGTATTATATATTGTACTATATAAATTTTCCAACGGCGGGACTCAAACCTCACTTAGATGTCTGGAACTTGTCCCCTCGACTAAGCCAGCGCTTAAGGACAAGAGTGCTATTATTTCCCATATTCTTAAAATTAAAAATTTTTCAAGATAATTACTCCAGTTTAGAAATAATTATTTAAATATTTTATATATGAATTGCAATTTTTAGTGGATTATTTTTTATTTCAGTTGGTTGATTCTAATTTAATTAGGAGTTAATGAAGTTTTATTGAATTTTAAAGAAATGCAGACTATGTGAAATGACACTATAGATAGTTTTGCAAACATTAATTTATTGGCAATGAAATATAACTCTGGTCATTCAATTCTTCGTGTTTCATCTTAAATTAAAGATTCAGCATGTGAATGCATGTGGCAAAGTGTTAGGTCGTGAATTTAAAATTCCATTCTTCCGTGCATATTTCTCACAAGAATTTATAAAATATTTTCAAGCCGGGGGGGTTCATCAAAACTCTGCCTTATTCTACCCCTGGGACTGGAGAGTTTGTGGTCCTACCTCAATTTTCCTTCCCTACCATGTCTTATATTTCCCTGGACCTTTCTGCTTCGTCCCAACATTATTTGCTATGCAAGATACTAAAATTTCATTTGCACAACTGGATTTAGTGGGCACAGAAGAATATTTTTCCTTTTTATTTTAGCGACATGCGAGATTTCGTTAATAAATCGAATCTCTTCGGCTAATAGACTATATGATATAATATACAAGAAATGCAAGGAAGCCAGAAAAAAAATGTTACTACCTCAGTCGGCTTTCCTGCTCTCTGCTCGGCTAGGTTAACAAATAGCAGACAACGTTAGCTCCTTCGAGTATAAGACGATACATTCGTCTTACTTGAGGGTTTAGACTCGGAGCAAAGTGCGGGGAGCTGGAAAGATTATCTAGTCTGTCTCGATGGTGTAGTGGTCTAACGTCCCTACCCAGAAAGTAGAAGACCCGGGTTCGAGTCCCGACTGGGGTAGTAAGATTTTTTCGTTCTATTCCCTTGCATTTCTGGTATAAAATATAATGTGGGATTAAATACCACAACTAAAATCATTATTTAAATATAAGACATAGTTAATCGGTAAAGGTAAACCATCATTCCTAATTGTTCAATTTCACTGTGGTAATACTCCCAAAACTTTTATTTTATCAATAAACTAATCTGTGTTGACATTCATTGCTCTCAACTAAATATTATTTCAGGTAATCTCTCCTTCTTCTATTGATCCGATTTCGCTCAATAACGAACAAAGATTTCATTTTACATTAAAAAGCGACATCAAGTACAAGGTTTCCGAAATCTATGGTTTCATAAACAAAGATTAGGCAGCTAACAAAAAATATACAACAAAATAAATCCATCGCAAAATTTAAATACTAATAATTATTTTTATTTTCGATTATTTTATTGTATAAATATATTATATGAAAGTAGGTAGATGAACCGAACATTGAATATGAAATTGAAAATATATCAATAGTTAGATATTTCATATATTTCATTTGACTGTATGTGTTTTAACTTTGCCTATAGTCACTACTTTACTAAAGAAAGCACTTAATATTTGCAATTTTAAATGTACTTCTGTTCATTTACTTAAGTAATAAAACCAAAATTCATAAACTTGTTGTAAATAAACGCCAAAGTTTATCGAGAGAAGCATTAAGGAGACCTTGATTGAATCCCAATTTAGTTCATCCTTTCCAGAGAGTAGCGAATAAAATAAAACTTGACAATATATCTAATATGTATGTCTCTTTCCAATGTTAAAATACTTTCTAAATAGTCAGGGATAGTAATCTACAAAATTTTAGAAAGAATAGTATTCTTTCTCTGTTTTATTTTTCATAAATTTATATGGACATTTTTGTAATTTATTGTATGAAAAAAAATTTTACTGATTGGTAATAATGAGAAAATTGCTGCCTCTGAAGAGTATCTATTTCGATAGGAAGGAAGGCGATATATTTATGAAAATAAGAAGAAAATTTATTTTTTTAACGTTAATATTCTTTTACACAAGCTGATGGCTCAGCTCCCACTTACTCTTTTGTATGTGTAACGAAATAAAACGTGTAAATGCATTATTCCTATAACCTAAACAAAGATAATTCCCAAATATGTTATTCCTTCTTTTTAGTTAAGAAAGTAAAGAAAATTCCTGATCTTTATTTTATATGTATATATACTATTTTTTTTGTTTGCTCATAATGCTAGTAGTCATTAGAGCTGTAATTTCCTTTATCCATTGAGACTTCATTAGGCTTGAAATAGTACCAATGGATCATCAACAAAAACTAGGCCTATTGGTCACAAGAAAAAAGTAATTTAATGTTTATAGTCACCTCTTAACTTGTTTCCCAGCCAACCCATCTCACACTACTAATCGAATTCCCATTTCCTTGTATCCTACTTTTTATTTATTAGTGTTAGCCTCCCTTTTAACCGCTTAGAGTCAAGTAGAGAGGGGCTACCTACAGGTCCATCCTATTCTAAACATCCATGGCTCAGGACAAGCTTTTATTAATATATAAAAGCTTGAACTGGGTTGCTACAGGATTGCTGGAACCGAACGGATATTAAGAGTTACCTTGGCGTCCCTTGCATAAGATTTTAGAGAAGCAATCGATCAATCTCTATTCTTCCTCTCCCACACATTATCTGCCAAAATCACTGCCTCCTTTATCCAGCGACCAAGAAGGTCGAAGCTTTATCTCTAATTTTCTCTCACCTGGAATATTGCTGTGTAGTTGATTTATGGGGGAGACCGAGTGGGAGTTAAAGCGTACAGTTTCAATTTGTTATCCGAGGAATTCTCAAATGACATTCACATACGCAGAGTGAGTGTGGCTTTATCCTTTCGCACGCATGGGCTACACCCTTGTAACTTTCCTGTTTCAGATCATCGCGTCGCAATATCCTTCCAACATGTTCTGTTCAGATCCTCCGCTCAGCCACATATTACATTCCCACAGAACTGCAGGCTACGATAAATCCTTTCTCTTGTGTGTCTTAAATTTCTGAGGTTCTGTCAATCCTCATATACTTCGAGCAATCTTTTATGAACAAATATTTGTTTCATTTCACTCATCCTCTTCCATTATAAAGAGAACCATTTAAATTTATTTTAAGATGATTTATTTACATGATCTCCAAGTAACTCATTTTTTATATTTATATAACTAATTTATTCAAATAAATTCATGCAATCTATAGTATAAATTTCTGGCATATGTGTTGCAAATAAGTTGTGGTCAGAATGTGCTCTTCGCCATACCCATATTGATTATTAGGAGTCTAATTTCCTAAAGTGAAGTTTCGTTTTCTTTCTCTGTTAGTGGTCATCCTGGAGCCAAACACATAAATCTTGCCTTTTATTTTCAATTTAACTTTTATTGATAACAACTATTGATATTAAACTTTAATGAAAATTAATAATTTGGATTTTTTTGGCTGCTCTTGCGTGAAAGACTTTCTATTTGACTTCAAATTAATCCTGTTAAAATGAAAACCTAAATTTTATGACGACTGTTAACTTCTAACCTCACTTCTAAACAATAGCTGTCAGGTGTACAAGGAGCTGAAACAGCGGACACCGCCTTCTCGTCAACAGACTGTAACTCAAGTCCAGAAAATAGTGCCTCCGCTCTCCTGAGTTGTCGAGCCAGGACTGGTCTACTCTCGAATGACACAACAAAATCAGGATCATCTAAGACAAGACGAGCCACAACCACAACCTTATCCCCCACCCAGGAGGTAGCGACCCTCTATCTGTAACGTCCCGACTCCGCCCTCATCTAATGATCTAACTCTACACCTTATTTCACTCCTTTTTCTCACAACATAACTACTACCGCCGAGGAGATGGCTTCTTCAGACAAAGACAAGGCCGAAATTTGGAGTCTACCGCCAAGCCTTCCAACATCCAACGAATCCAGTCCTTTCATTCCAAAACCCTCCGAATAATCGCAAATGCTCCCTATTACGTATCCAATTCCTCTCTTCACCACGATTTTAATATTCCTTTTGTTCAGGATCTAATTTCTTTCCGCTTCAGCCTTTTCCACAGTAAACTGCCATTCCATCCAATGCCACTATCACTGACCTTGTCTTTTAACTCCAACCCCTACAACCCTCCCCGTCGGCTCAAAATAAGGGGACATAGTCTGTAAATAATTTGAGAGTGTCACCTTCTCTCCTCATGTGACTTTCATAAATGTCATTTTTTAAAATTATTCATTGAAATCAAATTACAAAATATTTTTATTTATTTTTAACAGAATGTAATATGTTCACGTAGGCTTCGTCGGTCGTCAGATGTATTTACCATTTCATCTTCCGGGTTGGACCGAGTCAAATTGTTCTTTTTTGCCGAGCTTTCGCACATCATGTGATGGCTTCTTTTCATTCTCTTTTCAGCCCTGAAGAAGCCATCACATGATGTGCGAAAGCTCGGCAAAAAAGAACAATTTGACTCGGTCCAACCCGGAAGATGAAATGTTAAATAGAATGTAATATGTAGAATAGTTTATTAAAAAAAATATTTCTTTCTAACAAGGCTCGACCACTTGAGCTGATTTATACGAATTTGTCTGTCTTACCAACTGCCCTAGTTTTCATTAAAATAATTGACCAGTCATTGTTTTACAAAAACAGAATATGTTTTAAAATTTGATGGCTCTTTATAAGTTCGTGTGCTCAGGGTGGTCTGAAGTGACCCTTCTTCCAATGCCAGCCTAAAGCTAAAACGAAGCTTAATCATATTAGAGTTTCATTTAAAATCCAACTTTAACCTCTTTAAAGAGAAAATAGAGTGTTATAAAAAAAAATCAATAACTACGGTATTGAGAAATTTGCCTATTTTATCGAATTCCGTCGACTTGACTTATTGCTCTGAGTGAAGCTGCTCTTCAAATGTGACCTAAGCAAATTGTAATCATACTGGCTGCATAATGTTACATAGGATTGTTGTTGCTTACCACCCCTAAGTAGGTCGGAGGTTGTGGGGAGTGTTGACTGTGGGACCACCTGCACTCTGAATTAACAGCTGTTATTTTGGCGCCAATGGCGTGTCCCAGCTGGCGGGAAGCGGTGGGAGATTGTGGAGGCGGTGTTCACTCTGTTCAGATTAATTCCAGAACTCGCTCCCCATGATCCCTCTCCCCTGAAATGCTCACTAAGCCTAAGTTGTTTGCTCTAGCAGCTTTCCTCATGGCTGGCCCTTCACCATCAGTGGGCTTAGTGTGAGAAAAAATACTGTACAAATTTATGATCTGTTATTTTATATTTATATATCTTAACAGAGAGTGAGGGAGAGAGAGAGAGAGAGCCAGAGAGAAGGAGGGAGGGAGATAGAGAAGGAGGGGGAGAGAGAGAGAGAGCGAGGGAGGGAGGGAGAGAGAGAGAGGGAGTGTGAGAGAGAGAGAGAGAGAGAGAGAGAGAGAGAGAGAGAGAGAGAGAGAGAGAGAGAGAGAGAGAGAGAGAGAG
>KZ807069.1:477009-493716 GCA_000696205.2 Oncopeltus fasciatus
ATATTTCATAAATATATATTAATTTAATTTGAATCGTACAGAGAGCTAGAAAAAAAAAATCTCTACTTCAGCCGGGAAGAGAGCCGGGTAGAGGGTTTTTTTTTTTTTTTTCTAGCTCCCTGTACGATTCGAATAAATAATGAAATGTGGGATTACTTTACCACAATTATCATCGTGATTTGAATGTCAGGCAGTGCTCTCTCACCAAAACGAGAGTCTAATAAATAGCAATTTTAGCTCCGCCGAGTACAAGACGATATATTTGCAATAATTGGAGGTCAGACTCGGAGTGGAGTGAAGTGCGGGGAACTTGAAATGATTCACAGCTCCCTCCTAGGAGGCGTAGTTGGTTAACACACCTGCCTAGATAGTGGAGGACCCGGGTTCGATCCCCGACTGAGGTAGAGAGTTTTTTTTTAGCTCCCAGTACGATTCAAATTAATAATGAAATATGGGATTACTATACCACAATTATCATCATGATTTGGATAATGATTTATTTTGCTCCATATGGTTGCAGGGTTGAAGCAGGGACTATGAACCTGAACCGCTCAGCCCTCGCCTGCGCGGTGGTGAGGGAGTTGCCCGAGACCAGTTCCTACACAGATCGGGACAGCCTCATGTTCGAGGACCTCGGGAGGCGGGTCCACTCTTCGGGCGACCACCTCGACGGTCTGCCACACAGGCAGGCCAACGCCCTCAACATCAACCAAGACCAGCTGCAGGAGTTCCAGGCCTACTTCCAGCAAGGCTCCCTGCCGACGATAGAAGAGCTGCCGGAACCGCCTGAAGAAACCCAGGGGGAGATGCTACAAGCGCTGGAAATCATCGTGGAGATTGTAGATCCCAATCAAACAGGGATTTCAGAAATCCTTCCACCCGAAAATAACAATTTCGAAGGGCCAGAAGAAAAAGAAGAAGAACCTAAGGACAACAACAATGAGAATTTTGTTACGAATAAGGATGGAGATAACAAATATGAAAAAGAAGCAATGACGATGACGTGGGAGACTGAAGTGGACTTGGAAACTCGGTCATCCATAGTTCATTTCGACGACTCATCCCTATTTGTGGAAAAGTCTGAGTACTATTCAATCAATTTCGAAGATGAACCAAACGACCTGAATACCAGCGACGCTTCTACCATGTGCAATGCTCTAGATCTTGGCGTACATTCCACGATGAGCAAAGATGAAGAATTTGAGGAGCCCTTGGATGAAGAACTTAGCGATGACACTCTTGAGGACGATCTCTTCAGGGATCCACTGGAAGCTGAAGAGCACTGTGGTGACAGCCTGGAGGAACAATACTGGGATGTATATTATGATGAATTTCAAGTGGTATAGCTAAGACCAACTTGTTATCTCTTTGTGTTTGTCAATTGTCTGTGAAATAAATTTTATAAATGTATCTTATTTATTCGTGTATTGCCCATAGGCGTCGAGCATGCGTAGAGCTATTTCCACATTGCTCGTTTAGAACATACTTTTTTAAATTTTCTTGTAGTGAAAAACTACTTACTTACGATTGCATGAAGGAGTAACTTCACAGCAGTGTCCCACACTCCATCCACATCAACGATTACCCTACGGATACAAGCCACACGCCCTGAGAGTCATCTGAAGTGCACTCTTGCCTCAATCTCATTACCGTGAAATCAAACGAATGTCGTATTCGTATCCTTTCGATATCACATTAAAAGAGGGCACCTGTATAAAGGAATGCATCACCAGTGTTGACCAATAACGTATACATGGAATTCTGTGTTAATTATCTCTATTGAAAATTTTTGATATGATGTACCGACAAGCATGTGAATATTGCGGTTTATGTAAATACCGCATTGTATAAGACATGTATAGATAGGCGTAAAACCTTTGATCGCCTCATAAGCCAGTAAATATAGCATATATGTTTTTGATAAATGTGTCAAGTATTGCTTTCCGAGAAATCAGAAATAATTGGAGTGTAAGTACAACTATGTACTGAGTGGAGAAACTGTTTGTATTACGTTATTATATAGAAACCCCAAAAGATAAACACAATATTGACTATAATTTAAATTGTATTTATTACTTAGGTATATTCTCTGTGAATTGGTAAATTAGTACACAGATAGATGACTATCCCTGCAAAATTAGTTCACCTCTTAGTTTTTTAGAATTTACTTTTGACGAAGTAGGGAATGTCGATTAGATTATTTTTCATTTTTGATTCTGCTTAAAAATAATAAAAAATATAAGGAAAAAAGAATACAATAAATACAAAATATTCAGTTAGTTTGTATTGCTTAGAGCTACATTTTACAAACAATATTGCATACGAAGTATGCTGTGAATTTGAGTTTTTCTCCGGAGGTGAAAAAAATATTCAATTGTAAGTTATGTCGTTTTAATTATTAACAGGATTTTCACGTAGGCTTCGACGGTCGTCAGATGTATTTACCGTTTCTTCTTCCGGGTTGGACCGTGTCAAATTGGTGTTATTTGCCGAGCTTTCGCACATCATGTGATGGCTTCTTCAGGGCTGAGTAGAGAATGAGAGTTGTAAAAGAGAGATTTTTAAAATCCAGGTGATATATAAGACCAGCCGCCAGAATACAGTATCAACCAAAAAAAAAAGTGGCGAAACTCCACTTAAAGCTATCATACCTTCTATTTTCCGTCTTTATTGGTTTCTGCAAACCATCTTCTGTTGGCGAGCGCTTTAGGACATTGTCCATCTTCTTGGCCGAATACATGTTTTCACTGTCACTGTCTGTGTTCAACTGCGTTTGTATTCTGTGGGTTAGTCTGATGTGTCAGGTATAGCTGTAACGGTCGCTTTGTCGGCGCTAAGGTCTGTCACACGTGCGATTTATAAGGGTTAGAGTCCATAACATAAGACAGTATAATCCATATGCAGACACTATCAAACACAAACACATTTACAAAACTTTCGGAACACTTAGAACACCTCAACAAAGGAGATTACAACTAATCCCTACCTCAAACAATACCTGGAATAATGGGCGCTGACCCTTATAAATCGCACGTGTGACAGACCTTAGCGCCGACAAAGCGACCGTTACAGCTATACCTGACACATCAGACTAACCCACAGAATACAAACGCAGTTGAACACAGACAGTGACAGTGAAAACATGTATTCGGCCAAGAAGATGGACAATGTCCTAAAGCGCTCGCCAACAGAAGATGGTTTGCAGAAACCAATAAAGACGGAAAATAGAAGGTATGATAGCTTTAAGTGGAGTTTCGCCCTCTAGACAAGAAAAAAGCGTCCTTACGTAGTACCTGATGAAGGGAGTTAAGTATGATGAAAATAAATACTCGCGGAAAGACAAAGGAATCAGATATTTGCAGGGGCTTGCATTTTTCGCAGGCTGGAGCAAAGGTTTGACACATACTTAGTCGGCTTGAGTATCAATCATGCTGTCAGGCTTTTGGAAGGTCACATCTTCTCTCTTCCATTTTATTAAGATGGATATATATATCTCGTTTTTTGGTGGCCTTTTTTAGCTTTCAGTACAGATATTCAAGCTAAGTCAAAGATATCTAGTGTACTTTTTACTTTCCTATAATGGGAATATCCTATTTCATCGATTGTACCAAAATAATTTTGATTTTTAATAATATTAATCAAACAGTTGAGTTGTCAAATCTCATTTTAGTTTTGAATTTTCGAAAATGAAAGTCTGCTTAGAGCCACTGATGTTCAGAATGGGTTAGTTACCTCAATATAGCTTTTTCTCGATGACCCCAGTGTTATTATATTACGTAAAAGTAAATAAATAAGCAATTTATTATAAACTGATTTATTTATCCTCAGAAACGAAGGGTAGGGGGAGGCGGGTAGAGTTTTGCAAAAATATGTATCACTATAAAAAGATTGGGGTAGAGTAAGTAGAGCGATAAAATGTGGCCATATTGAATCCTTCTGGGCATTGCCAGTTCAAAAAATAAAATTTTTCTTGCACACATGTCTAAATCTATATTAAACTAGCTCAATCATGAGCTTTCGAAAAAAAAATTAATAACTTATTGGTCAATAGGTTAATAAAATGAAGAAAAAAATTAAACAAGCTTTACAAAACCAGTATATATATAATTTACCAACTACATATATCAACAATTTTATGAAATTTAGTAACTTAATATTAGATCCCTCTAGTAACATAAAACATGTTTTCTCTTTAAAATGTGCTGAAATATTTCATTATTAATTTCTTAAGACTATTTACATCACTAATTCATTTAATGTATATTCATGTATGAACTATTTTATCGGGAATAAATTTATAATTGATTAATTAGACATATTAATTTATAATATATACTTACAATTAGACAATATTAATTATTTATTACTTTATGCAGTTTCTCAATAATAATAAAAAACCTCGAGCTTCATCAAAAACAAACCATAAATGTTGCTTAAAAACATACATCAATTAATGGAAATTGTTTTCTTGTGACTGAATGATCACCAAAAATAATGTTTAATCATATAAAACATTGCTTTTAAAAGTTCGTTTCTCATAAACTAATCATATGCTCATGTTGTGTGGCGCCGCTTTAACGAGTTGATGCGATTGGGACACTATTAGAATAAGGTGGCTACAAGTTGATGGCCCTTCTTTCTATGTCCCTATAAAGTTATATCGGAGGGAAAAAACAAAAAAATAAAATAGAAATTAGCTTCATATATCCTCTTAGCAATTTAGAAATTTTCTGAACCACTTACTTAAAAAAAAAAAAAAAACGAATCCCACAACAAGCCAACTCTGGGAGGAAACTAGTGTTAAGGATGTATTTATTTTTGATCCAAGGCGCACTAGAAAAGGCATGTGATCAGCAATCCATTCTGACCTCCTTTTTTATTCCTTGAAGGATGGCTCTAATTAGGACTGGGTGTGACCTAAAAGCATACGAGAAATCCTCTGGTTGATTATAAGCAGAAACATAGAAAGAAAGAGAGAGAAACAACTGTATGCTGTGAGCATTAAACCTGGGACTTTTGGCTCAGGAGCCCATTACCTAGACCACCAGACCACCGTGCCTCCAAACCACTTACTTAAATATCTCAGATATAAATATAAAATGAATTTTAATAAAGATGAATTATTATTGCTTCCTGGGGAAGAGAATAAAAAAGCACAATGTTCATTCAATTAACTGCCACTCCAATAAAATTTCCTTACTTAATTTCAACCTAGTTACGTAAGAAGGAAAAAATAGAGGTAATTTAAAAAGAACTCCTTGTCAGTTGTAATTAATTATCTAAGCACTTTTCTTTTTAAAAAATTCCTCCCCACACAAGAATTACAACTTAGTTTTCTACTTTTCATTATGAAAACTTCTTGTCTAGTCTAAGGTTAATTACATATTCACTTGAATTTTAATTGAAATATTTTAGTTTTTTCAATAGGTAATTGTCATAATTAACACTTAACCATAATTAAATTTAGTTTACCAATATTATTCAACTCAACAAAACGTGAAGTTTTGAAAGGTCCATTTCCCAAATTTGGTATACGATATATTTCGAAATTTACTTAGAATTTTTGGATTTTAAATACTTTATGAATGATTTTTTTTTAATGTCACTAACGAACTAAGTAATAGCACAGGTTTGTACAAGAAGAGATATATTTATTGAGCACATGGACGTTAAAGTTTGTATCGGGATAGATTTGTGTAAAATGTCCTGCAAGAAAAAGTAAAATTAATTTAATGGCGTCTATACTTGCATTGTACGAAATTTTAATCACAATTTCCACGACAGCTGGCCATTCATGAAAATAATACATAGTAAATTTTTATTATTTCACTCATTGCGTATGCAATACACGCGGAAACGTAGGTCAGTAGAAATAAATAATTTTATCTAATTTGCGTTGACAGCGAGGTTTATGAGATTTGGGTTATCAAATACCAAAATATCTAATACTTCGCACTATATATATATAATACATATATTCACACAGAATCAATGATTCAATGATCAATGATGGTGCACTGACTAAATTTCATAAACATGGAAATGTGAACTTAGGGACAGGACGTCCTCTCTCGTATTCATGATAGCCTTGAAGATGGCTTACAATGTAAGATGAAACGTTGGCAGATTATCTTTTTTTAAAAACACACTTTTTTTAAATTTGTATTTTTTTTTTGGGTTCAACCTTGACCGAATCCCAACTAAAATCATCTAATAACTAAATTTCAGTCTCTTTCTTTATTGAACGCTTTTTATTAAATATAAATATCTGTATTGTCAAATATTTCCTTCCTGTGCTTTACTGAATTCTGAAGGAATGTTTCTTTTGTTCCTCTCTCCGAAGGGAGGTTTTATTTGATAAAGCTTACAATATTTTCAATGATTCTACCCACTAGACATAAAAAATGATACATTTAGGTAGATGTTTTTTTGTTGGGATTTTGTCAAGGTAAATTCAAAAAATATAATTTAAAAAATACAAATTTTTTTCAATTGTATTTTTGGATCTACTTTGACCGAACCACAACCAAAAACTATCTACTTGTAAGCACAACAGTCAGACTCCCCATTTGGATATATTTAGGTGTATTTATTATTTATGTATTTGTCATCTCTTGCCACAGTTTTCAGTTTTTCTTAACATAATTCTGCATGTAGCTTTAAGTTTCAATACAAAATGCAAAGTTTGTTATTGAACAATATATGTGAGAGATTACCTTAAATGAAAAGTATTTGTGAAAATTATTATTATGTGAGAAAGGTAATATTTATTTAAGAAAAATGAAACTCAACCTGGGCAGCTTCACCATCTAGCGGAGCACACGCTTACTAAAATATTTATTCATACTATTATTGTAACAGCCCATTACAAGGTTCACAACAAGTGGAGAATATTATAAATAATAAAGTTCTTATTAATTAATAATACTATTTATTCCGTTCTTATTAAAAGAAATATTTTTGGAGTCGTACAGCGAACATGAGTGGGGGTTCATCAGTACCTTGAATTTTATATTTAAATTTTATAAATATCCTGGACACTGAGGATGAGACTGGGTGTCCCGAAAGTGCAAAGCTTTTTTTTTTTTTTTTTTGATATTTGGCCTCAGCCCAGACTATCACAGCCATATGTGATATATAAAAATGTCCATATATCTATATTAAGTAATTACAGAGAAACCCACAAATATTTTTTCTCAATAAAACCCATTAATCAGGTAGGAATGATATGTAATCCTGACCCGAAATGGGATCCCTACAATTAGCTGATATTTTCGATGATCAAAAATTTAATTAAAGCATTAGCACGACAGCAATGTCCAGTGGGAATAATTCTCGTCTCTCCACCACGAATTAAATCCCACTTCCCGATCTCTCTCTATAGCGTATTCCAACGCAACATATTTAAATTGAATTTTAATTAGGAAAAAAATAATGTTTACAAAAAAAAAAAAGAATATTTTTGGATCTCAAATTAAAAATAAATAAGTTATAAGTGTGTGTTAGAGGAAGAAAAATTATTTTGAAGAGGTGTTATTAAAAGTCATATACACATTTTAATACTTGATGTTTTTGCTATTTAGTTTTGTTTTTTTAAATTCCGGCTTAAAAAGAAAAAANCTTTTGTGAAAAAGTATTTTAGCTAGAGTGCGTAATTCAAAAGATTCTTTGATAGTAGTTTATATAAAACTCTTTATTAAGAAAAATATTATTCTGTACATTTCATACACATAATTTTTGATGGGGTACATAATAATAGTCCTTGCTCGTCTATCCCGGGACGTAACCCGTCCTCAGAGAGGAGCCCAGGTTAACCCGCGATAGACTATCCGACATTCATCTTCTCCTTATCCTAGGATAAGAAGGAGACTAGGCAGGGAGTCAAGGAGGGATTGAGAGGGGGAGAAAAATGCCAGTGCATTCACTCCCTTTGTATTTTAACTAAACTGGCTGGAGTAGGAGGTCCCTTGGCCACCTCCCCTTGCGGCGTCGGGGAGGGTGGTCGGGATGAACGTGGGATGCCAGGGAGAGGACTAGGGGATTTGGATGTCCTTGGAGGTTTGTATGGAACTTATCAAACCTGGAGGGGATGAGCTTAAAAACAAATGTTATAAAAATAGTTTTAAACTATTAAAACAAACATTAAATTTGAGATTTGGAGCTAATTAAAACGATAATTAAAACCTAATAAGAATAATTTTAAAGGAACCAAATCTACACTTACCTTTATAATTTGCGTTTCCTGACTATTTCTAGAAAATAATTTTGTAAATACTTGAAAAAATAAATGTTTTTTCTCTTATTCTACAGGCACTCTGCCTATTCTTCAGAATCTAATAACAACTAATATTCTAATATGAAAATTGGTGTTCTGCCTTTTATTTTCAAACAAATCAATTTCACACATTGACATGACTGAGATATCAGTTTACCTCCGCAGATGAATGTCTACCGCAGAGAGAATAGCGTCACTCCTCACTTAGTACCTGATGATGCATTAATCTGAAATCTTATCGTGAAGAAATATAAATAAATATATGTAATTCCCATGCAAAATATTAATCTTGATTTCTGATATTGAAAATGACATAGTCGAAATCTTTGACGGAATCATGTTGTTCAGTAAATATTCCATGAAATTCTCTGGAGCCTGTTCTGAATACATCGCTCGTACAAAACATTCATATGTACCATAACCTCCCTTTCAAACACTTAGGGCCATAGATGGAGGTGCTATCTATAGGTTGCCACCCCATTCTAAACGGCTCACCCATCCATGGCTCAGGAGAAGTTTTTATTTACGGATAAAAGCTTGCCCTGGGCGAGATTTGAACCCGCAGCGCCAGGATCCCATGCGCTTTCCTGGTACCCCCATTACCTTTTGCAAGTACAGAAATAGTTTTGTATAAAAAAAATTCCCAAAAATTAATTATTTAATGCCAATTTTTCGGTAAGCAATCTTCAGGTCAGATGACAGAAAATTTAAGAGTCAATTTTTATGAATTTATTGATACAAGACTTGTTTTTCTGAATGTCTTTTTCATCGAACCACAATATTGATGTATAGATACACTACGATATACATTTATTTCTCTTCTTCAAATATAATTTTTATATTTTGAAAATCAACTCTATTCTATCATTGACTTATTTGCTAATGTGGTAGTGTTTATATTCTTTTGATTGGATAGGCACTCTTTTATTCTTTTGGAAAAATGTCAGGAATTTTTAACACGTCCCCAATAGATGAAGGCCCCTCAGACCTGTCCTAAAACATTTTAATAGAAACTACGAAGTGTATGAAATATTCCAAATCTGTGAACGTTGGCTCATTAATTACTAACGAGCTCATTAACCTGCCCAGTATTGTGAATATAATTTCTGTTGAAGTAATTTAGGACAGCTCCGAGGGGTCAAGAGATATTGGGCACCTGTAACAATTACCAATAAATTATTGCTATTAATTTATCAAGTTATTAAATGATATATTTCATTCAAACTTCAATGAAAAAAAAAATTATCTAAAACTTAAGCTGACGGCAATGGCTAAGGTATTAAGTGTTCTGACTGAGTTCTTGACAGGATATGGGACATTCTAGGCCATTCAGATTGTTTGAGGCTGGGGTGCTTCGGACACAATGCAAAGTGCTGAATACCACACGACAGCTGTTACCAAGGATAGAAATTGTCAACTAAGTTAGTCGAATCCTTTGTAATCCGTTCAACTCTTACTTTGATCAGGAAGGTATGCAGCAATCCCGAACAAAAACTTTTCGCGGAAACTAAATTTTCTTTAAACTTCTTTACTGTAATAGATTGTATTGTATTATCCTCTTAAGTGACTATTAATAAATCAGAGATCATATATATAGTTATGCTCCCTAGTTTAGCAATGTCTTATCGGACGTGGTGGGTATATACATTTTGATATAACCTTAAGACATTTGCCATAGTGAATCTCTGTGATTCTGGATAAAAATTGAATTTAAAAGTAAAGAAACTATATTCGGCATTTTAGCATCTTTCCACAAAATTATATATTCTCTTATGACTAAAATTAATGGGATAGGGAGTCTAAAAGGAGTAGTCGAAAGTGTAGAAAGACCGGTAATATATTTGAAATGAAAAAAAAAATGGCTAAAAAATGTAACTTTCTGGCATGTGTGTTCTAAAAGAAATTTGGGAATATTGCTTATTAAGATTATTAGGTGATTTTAGTTGGGGTTTGATCGAGGTAGATCCAAAACAAATACAAATTTTAAAAAAAGTGTATTTTTTAAAAGATTATCTGCTAACGTTTCGGCTTACTTTGCAAGCCATCTTCAGGGCTGAATATCATGAAGACGAGAGAGGACGTCCTGTCCCTAGGTTCACATATCCACGACTAATTGCTTATTAAGGAACACTTATAAAAGTGGAACTAAGAGGATTTAGAACCCCACCATCTCCTCTACACCTCCGTTATCATACGTAATTCTTTTTTTGTGTGTGATACTGCATTCTGCATGAGTGTAGGCAGGGAAATTCGCTATCAGATCCCTAGTATGGACCAGACTTATATTCCACTTACCTCAGTCTTAGTCTGCTACTCCTTCCATACGGATGTTATCAAACCTTTTACTCTCTGTGTCTTAATGTCTTACTTCTATATGTCTTTATTACATAAATTGAAACAAAATTGCATAATACGAGTAAAATGAAATTTTCTAACACTTATTTACATTAACGAAAACAAATTGTACTACGGAAGAATTTAAAATGTAACTAAGAAAAAATTGAAGGCTCCTATGCACGCTCTCTTCATTAATCGCACAAAACTCAGGATAAAGATGTCTGGCTGTGCTCTTGACGCGTCGCCACGCCATAAAAAAAAAAAAAAAAAAAAAAATTTCCACTGTCGTTTAAGTCAATTTTAGCTACTTTAACTTTTAACTCCGTTTTCTCTTTGGACTTGTAAGATATCATCTTAAACTTCATGTCCATTTTAATGAAATATAGGATATATTCTAAGTTTATATAGCATCTGTGTGATGATTTTTTTTAAATAGTAGAAAACAATTAAATTCGTTTTAAAAGATATGGCAAATATTATAAATATTTGATCGAAACTTGGCTTGGCTTTGGACAAGCACTGAGAATACTAGTTTTATCTCTGGGATATTCACCATATGTCAGCCAAGTCATCCAAGTTGCGCCTTTATATACCTCACTAAATTTTTGAGGAAGCCACAAGACAGCTCTAGTGACGTAGTTTACTGGCTCTGTAGTTTGTAGCTTCCGTCGTCGGCTTTATATAGATCATTATAATGGGGAAGAAACGAATATTTTCCTTAACTCTATCAATGGTATATGAAAAGACAAATCGTTTGTAAAATGGCAGGAATAGTACGTTCTGCAATATTTATAGGAAATTTCATTTTTGGTCCTCGCTTACATTTATCCAGAAATTCTTATTGTCGTTTACTGCCATGGCTATCACCCTACACTTATTTACTATAGAATGGAATAGATATCTCAGTCTTCTTGATCCTCAGTTGCTAAACAGGGGGTTAAGAAAAAATTGTCGTTAATATTATAGTATTAAATCTTAATTTGAGTCCTTAAGGTTCAATAGTTTATGCCTATATGAAATTTGTCGAACTGCCAACTTATTCCCATCAATTTTGATTCACTTGTTTGTGAGAATTTTCATATACTCCATAAAGGGTAGGGGGGGGGGGGCAAACATTTTCTCTTAAATTTTTGGGTGTACATGTCCTGGAAAACAAAACATCAAATTTTGAGTGGGATTTATCCTTTAGACATTTCAGGTCCTTTGTAATAGTCTATTTTCTATTTGGAAAATAAGGTTAAAATAACAAAAACAAATTCAATGTGCTTGTTTTGGGACATGACAAACTTTACATAATTTACTCTATGAAATAAATAGATAAAATGGGAAAACAAGATAAAATTTAATTTAAATTTCTATTTAAGGTAAAAAAAAGTCTACTTTCCTATAAAATTTCAATCTCAGAAATCGCAACACGTATTTTTATGGAATAGTTTTGATTGATCTGTGTTTGCAGAAATTGAATAAAAAATACTCAGATCAAATATTTTCAATTTAATTTTGCTCCTAATCGTCTTTTCTCCCTCTTATCTTTGAAACTATGAAATTGACATAGGTAGTTCTATTTAAATTTCGCAGCTTATGAAGCTGTATTTTGAGTTATGAAGCTAGTAATGAGCAGTAACAATGACAGGTAATTATTTTATATACAGAACTAGAAATTGGTCTTTCGAAGTGAAATTTTTTCTTCTGTAATATTCGATCTTCCATGTAGGGAAGCTTGAGGTCAGGGTTAGATTGATAATTGTCTGAAAAAAGTACGACTTCGTGGTATACGGGGGATGGCGAAATGAGCGATTTTCTTTCTGTATTAGCAGTGAAATATAATTTTTTTAAAAGTTAACTGAAATGTAAAAATATTATTTATATTATACTTCTGTGGGATAGAAAACTATAATTTAATATTTAAATGTATTGGTAAAGTCTATTTAATGAAAATAAATTTAAAAAAAATGAAAAACATCTGAATTTAACTGGATAAAATCTAATTTATTTGTTCAATGATTTTTAAATACAGTACTTCACTTACTTTTTGAAATGATAATATATCTTAAAATTGGTTACATTATGTGTTACTTTATACTATAAGTTATTGGTAACTTTTATAAAGCTTCTTTGTTATCTTAAAAATTGTAGGTATCGTTAAACCTAATGACTTTATTGAATAAATAAATTTAATGAGTTTTATAATGTCGTATTTATTGTGTGCCTTTCAGAAGTATCATTAATTGCAAAACCAGGTCGACATATAATTCCCACTTTTTGAAATATCCAGTATGTCCAGATTAATATGCAAATTAACTTCAGTTTCAGGGATGAGATGACTCTCTCTATCACTAATAACCCCATTTATGTCTCTTGCATTCCTCTCTCTGAGTGCCATATTAAATTTTGCTATTTTCTGAAGAGCTATTTCAAAGGTCGGATATAATGAACGTTTTGTTTTATTTTTTATTATTATAATTGAACAGAATGTTTTATTATTTTGTTTCTAAATCATGGAAAATGAAAATTTATTTTTTAAACGCGAAATTTCAATATTTATGTTCTCAAGACGCGTACGTGGAGTTCGAATCCACAATATTAGAGAATACGTAGTAAAGCCGTTCTCAAAGCGCATACTCTGAAGTTAGGAATTACATTATATAAATGATGAATTAAAAAACAAGTACTACACGATTAAACAAATCTTACAAGAATGTAAATGATCCTTCCATGGGCGACTTGGATCAAAATACGCTAAGGAACGCATTACAGACTGGGATTTAAAAATAATGATGATTGAGGCGAATTTGAAAATATAGTGAGAGCTATGGTGTACTATTAGGTCCTTCGCGATGCGATGGATCCCATCTTCCCAATAATTATAAATAATCCTCTCTTTCATAAATACTTCATGCAGGCTTGACCATGAGAATTGTTTCTATCATATTCTATACATTCCACTTTCACCCCATGAAGAAGCCATCACATGTTGTGCGAAAGCTAGGCAAAAAGTAACTTTTCTACAAGGTCAAATCCGCCCGGAAGAATTCATGGATATGCCAGGAGATCATGGAAGCCTACGTGCACACCCGTCGTTTCATTGTAAATGCTGTTTATTACGTGAACATCCTCTCACCAAGGTATTTTTGTCCAATTAGTTCACGACCTAATTCACTTTCATTTTTACCTCTTCCACATATAACCTTTTACCTCTCGTTTTAACGCAATCTACAGATTTAATCTATATCCCCAGATTCAAATTCTATCAGACGACCTTGTGTTTGTCCCTGGCATCAGACACTGGTGAGTTTTATTTACTATAACTAATCCATTGATAAATAAATTAAGAATTGAGGTAAAGAGGGTTAGAGAAAACAATTAAACAAAATACTAAAAATAATAATTTTTACATTATTTTAAGTAATTTGTGTTTTATACATTTTTTCGATTACATGCTTATTTTTGGGCATTTGACTTCAGAGTTATTAGATATCTATGTTTAGAACGAAGTTTCAAAACTAAGCTTAATCTCTAAAATTTATATTAAAATTAATTAATCTGGTCCTAGGTCAATATTGGCATTCATCAATAATCAATGTAAATTATTTTAGTTAATTAGTTTCATTAAAGAATTGGAAGAAGAAAAAACTCAGCAAATCACGTGACATTTAAAATTTGCTTTTGGATCACACATAGCTTATGTTAAAATCAAATAGTTTTATATAAGCCATGGAGTAATTTCTTTCATCATCCTGAAAATTATAAATATTCTAATTTAGCATAGAAGAAAATTTTAGATGTTATTTAAAATATAATTTAGTTCAAATTTTAACACATTTAAAAAAAAAATATTTTTACAATATAAAAAATATATAAAGCAGCATAAATGAAGACCGATAGGTCAAGAGGAAATTAGAATTTTGAGATAGACCAGTCACTTAACTCATAGATTGAATTAGATACGAGGGCGGGTCAATAAGTGCGTGACTTTTTAAATGAAACAAAGGTTTTTTGATAAAAAAGTAATTTTATTTTTCAACATAGTCTCCTTTGAGCTCTATACACTTCGTCCAATGTTTCTCCAATTTTTTTATTCCTTCCAAAAATAAGATTTCTCGAGCTCCTCAAAATATGTATTTGTTTGTGAGATGATTTCATCGTTGGAATAAAATCTCTTTCCGCCAAGCCATTTCTTAAGGTTCGGAAACAAGAAATAGTCACTCGGGGCTAAATCCGGAGAATACGGCGGATGAAGGAGCAATTCATAGCATAATTCTTGAAATTTTGCCATGGAAACAACACACGTATGGACTCTTGCATTGTCTTGATGGAAAAGAACTTTTTTCTTGGCCAAATGCGGTCGTTTTTTCTTTAAATCCTCATTAAATCGGTCCAATAAGTTGGTATAATATTCGCCATTGATTGTTCTTCCCTTCTGAAGGTAATCTATGTGGATTACACCGCGTGCATCCCAGAAAACAGTAGCCATGACTTTATTGGCTGACAAACCCACTTTGGCCTTCTTCGGCGCTGATTCACCCGGCAAAACCCACTGTTTTGACTGCTGCTTGGTCTCTGGCGTGTTGTGGTGTATCCATGTTTTGTCCACTGTTACAAATCGGCACAAAAACTCGTCCTTGTTGCGGTTGAACAACGCCAAACATTCGATCGAAGTTGTCACACGATTGCGTTTATGGTCGATTCTTAGTAAACCCATGCGGATAGCATAAAATCTTATTTTTTGGAAGGGATAAAAAAATTGGAGAAACGTTGTACGAAGTGTATAGTGCTCAAAGGAGACTATGTTGAAAAATAAAATTACTTTTTATCAAAAAACCTTTGTTTCATTTAAAAAGTCACGCACTTATTGACCCGCCCTCGTACTAACTATATCTATGAGCTATACTATGAATATCCTATAAATTAGACTTAGTCTATAGTTAAGCATCTAATAAACTATTAATTAAGAGTAAGTTAGAATTGCGAAAAAGTTTATTTAATATTCAATTGTTTTAAAATAACGTAAGTCAAATTATCTAATATGTTATAATAAAATAATTATGTTAGATAAATAAGCTAATAATAAGCTAGTGTTAGATAAATATTAATGATTATTTAATATATTATTAATGATATTTAAAAATAAAATAATAATATTGTTATATTTTTAAATATTATTTTTCAGTCCAAAAATCATAGTTTTGAACAAGTGTTTGTGTGTGGGTGTGGGTGTGTGGGATCTGCTGACCTCAACCCACCATTAATACCAGCGAAATGCAAAAAGTTTAGTTGTCTTCCCCAAAGCTATCCACACACACACACACACACACACACACACACACACACACATATATTTTTAAGTTGATAATTATCTCTGTCAAGCAAGAAATTTCATAATAAAAGTTATTTGCATGTAGGTTTTCCGCAGTTATTTATGCAGTTCCGGTCATAACGAAATTACCAAATGATTAAGGAAATAATTGACCCATATATTTTTGGAATTGGAAATCCCTGGCCTGCATATAAGCAAAAAAAGCGCAAACGCACTTTAAGTCAGGGTACAGAAGACTCCGAGCATCCCTTAATAACTGCACTTCTTGCCTGCACTTGTGAGGTACTGTTCTCTGTTGTGAATCCCAAGCAACTCGCACTCCCAATCAAAGGATAGGATTGCCATTCATGTCTTGCCTCAGGCCACACTTCTCTCTTAGTTTTGTCCTCGTAACTACCCCCAACACTCATAGAAGAGAGTAGCGAAGAAACAACCCTTACACTGAACTTTGAAGGAATGAAGAAGGAAGCACATCCCCAATACACTACCCTTCCGTATTCATTACCTTTTTTGGGAGAGCTTCAAACAGCCCCTCATAATTGCACTATCTTACGGCTCTTGTGGGGTGCCGATCTCTGTTGTGAATCCCAAGCGTCTAGCACCCTCAGTCAAAGGACAGGATTGCCTTCCTCTCAGCTACCCTACCCGACTGAGCAGAAGAGATGTAACCCTTACTGGGAAGAAAGAAGGTAGAAAAACAGGAGACATAGTTACATAGTTCCTCTCAACATCTGACATTATATGATTATGATAATATATATATATATATATATATATA
>KZ807069.1:494397-507525 GCA_000696205.2 Oncopeltus fasciatus
TATATATTTTTTTTAAATTAAAATTTAATTATAAAAGATAAATCTAATTTACTGATGGCTCTGAACTTGAAAATAATTTAAGATAAACATATAAAAAACTTTCATAAAGTTCGTGAAAAAGAGCGTAGGTGGTTAGCCTGTCAGCCCTGACCATCCCCCAGAAGCAGCCAGCGGCGGAGTGAGGGGGTGGGAATACCCCCCTTTTACCCCCAACGCCTGCGCCCCCCCTGCTGACACTTGTAGACCTGCCTCACTCACGTGCCACCTTCCACAGGGAAACCACTCCGCCAGAGCGACATGTCCACGCTCCTCTCCTCATTCTACAGGTAAAGCCTCTTCATTTCAGCCCAAAAAAAAAATTTGAAAAATTTTGAAGTTTTTCTCAGGCACTGAAAAAAAAAAAAAAAAAAAAAAAAAAAAAAAAAACTGTAATTGAAACCTATTTAAAGATTCAACACATTTCTACAGATTATGCAGTTGTAAGTACAACTAAAAATATGAGCACATAATATTTATGTATCAGTTTATTTTCCTTTTCTAGCATATGATAAGTTCACTTCCAAGAATGTTTGACAGCCAAACTAAAATATTTATTGTTTCTTAGCATTTACATACAGAAACAATCAGTATACAGATTTGCATGCCAAATTATAAACAAAAAATAACTATTGATAGAAGAACCACTGATTATAAAACAACCCAAAGAATATTTAATATTAGTGAAGCATAATTTGTGTTTCATATTCATTTTATTCACAATTTCTCAATCATAGTCATAATTTTTATGTAAAAAACTAAAAATAGTTTTAATAATAATTGATCGTGTAGCATATGAACAATAATAATCCTACATAGCCATTATAAATAAATGTCTTATTTATTTATCATTTACGCTTCCAGCCAATGACGACGGTTTCATAGAAGTATATTGACAATACATTCATTAGTGAAAATAACCCCCTTTAGACTATACCTGTCCATTATTCATTTTTTTGTACAAAAATTTATTATACTTTGTGTAATATAAAAGGACCATAAGAAATTGAGTAGTATGGTATAAATCATCATTATAGTAAAAAAAATTATGATTAGTGTATGAATTAATTCTAACAGAACTGTTTTTGGTGGTGTTTCTTTAGTAGGTAATTAAGGATACTTATTCAACTATAAAATTTACTCACCATTCAAATATTATGAATATCCCTCTTATTTTTTTCAGTTGGAGTTTACATAAGGTTATAAAAGCTATGTAATAATAAAAGTTTAGAAAATAATTATACTTTCTCAAAGATTTATATCTATTAAATTATAGCTGGGGAAAAGAAAATCACTAATGTTTAACATGCTTTTTTATGACATTAATTCATCATTACACCATAAGTTTTATAAACACAAAACGTAAACTTTCTTAAAGTTTTAATTGATTCAACTTTAATGTCATGATAATACTTTTTATTAGATCAAATTGTGATTTCTTATTATTCCTAAAGAGAAAAAGCATAATAAATTTAAAAGGTTTCAAAAGAAATATTGCCGCTGGCCAAATAAGTTAGCAAGAACAATTTTCTTCTTTGTTAGAATAGATTTTTAAATATCCTTTGAACTAAGCGAAACACAATTAACAAAAAGAAAGCAATATATATTGTAAATAGCATGCAAATATATAAATTAAATATATAAATAACATACATAAAAATATCTACTATCTCATCTTCTTGATAATTAGCAGAAATGATACTTTTTCATTGTGTATGAAAAAACTATTACTAATACATACAATTTAATTCGTTTCATGGAAATAAGTCATAAACTATAAAGAAACACTCTAAAAAAATCACTTGCTTTAAACCTTAAAATTTGAATTTTTACTATGGCCTAAAAAAAATTTAAAGCTGTAAGTTATTTTGATAACAGTTTTTGAAAGGGTGAAAAGGAGTAATAAAAATTAATTCAAGACTGATTCAACATGTCAATATAGTTGTAGTTCACCAATGTGAAAATATTTTCATGCATATGTATCATTCAGCATTGAATTTACATAGCTATGCAGTAGACATTATTTTAAATCCAGTTGCTTGATTTGTTCCCTTAAATAACTTTGGCGGTAACTCTGTTTACCAAATAATTTCAAAAATTAATTATTATCTTTATACTCTCATATCTTATAGAACACGAATGAAAATATAGTAATGGACTACATATAGAATTTTGTGAAATAAAGCTTAGCATGTGCAAAACAGTGCTTATTATATTTAATACTTTTAAACAAGATTCCTGATTATTATTTTTTTTACTGTTAGTAATGAGTTGTAATAATAAGTTTCTTTCAAAAATAGTGATTTTCCATCTTAGCACACCAAATAATTAGTGTTTTTTTTTAATGAGAAACTGTACTATCATTCCGAGTTTATATTTAATTTTACAATGCTATAAATAAAACAGTTTTTATGCTAATTTAGCAAATTTTCAATAATAATTACCAAATCGTACGCTTATTAAATTTTTCTCGTATAATATGTACCTAAAGTTCTTCGTATTATTACCAAACTTTGTGTAGCTTTATTTTTCATCAGAAATGCTTTTAATTCATGCACTTCTTATGTAAATACATTCACTTTCTAAGCATCAGCAACTCTAATTAAATAATATAACTTCTTTTAATGTAATTCAATATATTGATACTGAGCATTTAATTATTTATTTTATTTTAACCTAAATTTCTAGATTTCCTAGAAATATTAGCACATCATACATATTTTTAGAAAGGCAAAACACTTAGAATGATTCAGCTACACTGACATAACGAAAGGAAATGCGTAGAAAATTATTATTTCTATAAATATTCCACAGCATTTGTAGTCTCACAAACTTTGGTTCGGGGCGCCAGGCTAGCTCAGGGGATCCGTACGGGTCTCCCAATCCTGACGCCGCGGGTTCAAATCCCGCCCAGGTCAATCTTTTATTTATAATATAGAAGCTTGTCCTGAGCCATGGGTGTTTAAAATGGGGTGGCAACCTGTAGATAGCCCCTTCCTCCATGACCCTAAGTGGTTAAATGGAAGGCTAACACTCAAATAAAAAAAAAAAAAAAAATTGGTTCTGCAGATCCGATTAATTTTTATTCAACCCAGTAACTGTTAATAATTACGTCAGCCCCTGTAAGAGTTATCATTTAACCCCTATCTTTCTCAACAAACAGAAGTTGTTCTATTTATTCCCAATGACCACCTTAGTCCACCCACGATATTTTTAGTCGTGGCGAGGGGAGGGGGGGGGGGGGTCATGAGGGGTTCTAGCCCCCAAATTTTTGCGAATCGGAAAACCACATTGCTATAGAGGGGTTTAGAGCCAATATTTGATGGCCCAAGATCGGAAACGTAGGGTAACAGTCAGACTTCCTCTAAGTTTAATCTCAGTTAGTTTTAGATTTGCTTAGTTAGTCAGTTAGTTTGATTAGTGAGCTAGTTTGTGTATGGGTTTCTTTGGCTCTCTTTATCGAGAAAGATCAAATAAAGCTATTGGATACTGTAGATAAGAAAAGCTTAGAAAGTCTTTCTATCCATTTTTCTTTTGTACTCCTAATTTTTCATTAGGTATCATGGAGGTAGAAGCTATCTATACGTTACCACCCTATTCTAAATACCCATGGCTCAGTATAAGCTTATATTTATCCATAAAAGTTCGCCCTGGGCGGGATTTGAACCCGCTGCGCGATTCTAAATACGAACGAATTGCGAAACACGAACGCATCCCTTGAGCTACCCAGGCGCCCCTACTCATATTTTTAAAAATAACCTATAGTATGAATGCGTATAATTAGCACGGGACATAATAAGTGAAAATAGTTCAGATTCAGTAAGTCAATTTAATTGACTATATTAGAGAAAAATAAATTTATTTAACATTACTAATTACAAAAAAAAAAGAAAAAAAAAAGGATTTTGGATGAATTACTACAACTTTAGTACACAATAAAAAGCTTTATTGGGATCATGGTAACCTGCAAAATAATTCATAAAAAGATTGTGGGACTGTTAGCCAAAATTTATTTGTCTCATAAATGAGATTTCGCCATCTCGTCTTTAACTTCTCACAATCTGTGGTTGATATATGTATAAAATACTGATATATTAAAATACTGATGTATTCTGAGATATGTCATTTACCATTAGAAGATGAGGCAATCGTGCTTTTAACTTGTTATGACATCTTGAAGAAAAAAATATCAATACAAATAGACGCACATTGAGGAAAATGAAACTTCAAGTAAAGTGGACTCTCCTTTATTCAAAATAAAAATATAAACACCAGTATTTAGTTTTTTTTTTGAAAATCGTTAAACTACACCATCTTCAGAGAAAATAAGTGGGGTAGGAAGGGATTATAGAGAGTCCAACATTTATAATTGTTATTACTTCCTTATAATTAGTAAATATAAAGATCTTATAGAACATATGTATTACATGACATTAATAACTATGACGGATAACATATTTTATTTTTACGGATAACACACGTTATTAAAAGAGATTAAACATACTTGCTTTTCCATTCTCCCTTTATCGCCCTCTTTAGTTTTTATTATCATCATATTATTTTATTAGTCAGTTACTCAAATATAGGTCAATGTATATCAATATATGTGAAATATGCTTATTTTAGGCCAAAATTGCTCGAAGGACTTGTAATTAGCACGGCTAATAAGCCAATGAATTCTGTAGAATTCTGGGATCCAGAAGGTCTGGCAATTTTTGAAGCGTTTATGACTTCCCAATACACATTATCATCATATTACGTATTATAATATATATATAATCTATTACAAATTATTATTATTTCCTTATTAAAACAAGTATAATTGTATTTGGAACAATATTTAATAGCTTCATATTATGTCAAATTAACAGAGATCGTCTTATTGATTATCTAAGCATAGCAACCGTTTATTGATGTCGACGGATATCCCAGCTTTCAATAGTCGCTTTTAAATTTGGCATCGAAATTCCCAAAAAGAATATGAAATTTAGCATTAATAATTGACATGATTAAATGAATCCGTCGTCTTTGGTAGTCCTCCACTTCCAGTGACCAATGACGGCAGTTTCATTAGTTAGTAATATAATATGTTTTTTTGTCGGGGTTCGGTCAAGGTAGATCCAAAAAAATACAAATTTAAAAATATATACATTTAAAAAAAATTTTTTTTGGATTTACCTTGAATAAACCCTAACCCTGCCAAAAAAACATCTAATTATGACAATATACGCTTCTTTGCTGCCTATATAGGAAAATTGTCGAGTATTTTTCCAATGGGAGAAAATCTTCATAGGTGATTATATAATTGGTTTAGTTAGTAAATGTTGGTCTTTTAATTTAAAGCTAATATTCTATCGTCAATCCTATACTATTGATTGATGACAGAATATATTACAGTAAAAATATATGCCTATATTATATAGGCATATGTTTTTACCGTTTTATACTTTATGTATTACTAAATGTTTAATTATTTGACAGTACGAACCATAACGCCCTGATGTTCTAGAGATCCTATTAATATTTCAATGGGAACATAAGAGATCCTCAGTTGATGGGGAGAAGTTTAGAAAGTTAATTCTTGCACGTACTGCCCCAGAAGGGAAAAGTAAATCTGATCGTTGGAAGGAAGTGTGCCTCAAGCTAGATATGCAAATCGCTCTGTTCTCCTTGGCGTATATCTTTGAGGAGTGAACTTCCACTCGGGGAAAACTTAGCTATCATATCACAATGCAAAAGCACCATGTTGTTTTTGCGGATTTCTCTGAGGTAAAACAGCTTCTCAGATGGTATCAACTCCTAATGTGATATAATGTGTAGTAGTTTTATACATATTTTCGTCTTACAGAAAACAAATATTGTAGCAGAATGGATGTATTATACACATTGGACAAACGGGTCTATGACGAAGTGACTGTATAAACCNTTCAAATATTATTTAGGATAAAAATTAGATAATATTAACTTAAATTCATTAGAATTATATTAATTCCAAGGATTTCATATTTTATTTTTTAATTATTTACTTAATTTAACAATATTCCTTTACCACATTCAAATTCCGTTCGTTACCTTGGGTTCCATCTTGACTCACGACTTACATGGGATGAAGATATTAAAATTAAAAGTCAAGAACTGAATCGCAGATATGGACTTCTATACAGACTAATGAATAAGAAGTCCTATCTTACGATAGAAAACAAACTGACGCTCTACAAAACCTTAATACGACCAATCTGGACTTACGGAGTAGAAATCTGGGATGCCGCCAAGCCTTTCAACATCCAAAGAATCCAGTCCTTTCAATCCAAAACCCTGAGAATAATTGTAAATGCTCCCTATTACGTATCCAATTCTTCCCTTTACCATGATCTTAATATTCCTTTTGTTCAAGACTTAATTTCTTCCCGCTTCATCCTTTCCCACAGTAAACTGGCATTCCATCCTAAACTACTAGTACAGACCATGTCTTCCAACTCCAACCCCTACAATCCTCCTCTTCGACTCAAAAGAAGATGGCCCCGTGACCTCCTGGGGACATAGCTTGTAAATAATTTGAGAGTGGTGTCATTGGTCACCTTCTCTCCTCATGTGATTGACATTGAATTTCATTTTTAATTTCATTGTAATCAAATTACAAAATATTTTTATCCAAAAGAATGTTATAAATAAATAAAAGTTTATAAAAAAAAATTAACTTCAGAAGTAACTTGACAGTATTTGCAATGCAAGTAGAACCAACCCACTACTCTTGAATCTGGTATTGATTAGTAAGACCAACAGATGACATACACAGAGACAGACACAAATCCTCCGTCCTACATATCTTGATCATAGGAAATACATCATACTATTTATTTATCAGAAAATATTTTTTGTAACCTAATTCTCTATAACTTTTCTTCGAAAACGCTATCCTATATAATTTTTTTTAAATTATGCCTGTTTAGCATAGCAGTTTTTTGTGAAATATTGGTCATTAAGTCAATTAAACTAAAAATAATCTTCTTTTTTTTTGTACCACGAATAAAAAAGAAAAGTTAATTGAAGTGCATATTCTAACACATGTATTTTGACAGTTTTTGCTCTTGGGAATCATCTTTAAAATCTCGAATGTAGAAAGATTATAGAAAAATTATGTTTCTTATTCACTTATGCTTTTTCAACAATTAAATCATGAATTATTAACACTTCTACGTAACATTATGTATCAAATAAAGTTAGCAATAGAAGATTCATGTAAATTTTGTTGGTTACATTAGCTTATATTTGAATTTGAGTTTTGTTAATTGTAGGGAAAGTATTTAATTAAGCTTTAGGATATTAAAATGGAAAGATATTATGCCAAGCTCATAGAAAGTTAATAAATATATAAACAAATATACTACTTAAAATATGTGTACATATATTTACTAGTATGAATACAGTAGACAAAACGTGCATTGAACTCAAGGAATATGTCAGTTTAGGACAAGTAAAGACTTCCTAACAGAAGTCTCTCCAAGTTATAATTTTTTTTAAATCTTAAAGCTTCCAAATTTTATAGTAAAAAAAAAGAAGATAATTCAAACAAATTGTTTTCATCAACTGCAGTTATTCCTTAACTATTTATCAGTTTAACAATTGTTATTATATTAACTTCTTATTTTAACATTTAGGTTCATTTTTTTTTCTATTTTATGAACGATTTTCTGCATTTTTAAAGCATTTTTGTACTTTCTTGCGTATGTGTGACGATTATCATCAATATAAAGTTGTTCTGTTTCAGCTTCATTGTCGGAATTAGAAACATACTTGTTTAAGAAATTCAGAGAGAAAATAACTTTTTTTTTTTTGGTTGTTTTTCAAATGATATGCTCAAGCCTGGAAGACATAAACAAGTAATTGCAGTGAAATATGCCACTTGTGGTTTAAGAACTCATTTTTTATTAACTCATAAAGATGAGATCCACAGTTTTATAGGGATTAGGTGCCTTTCTTACCTTTAGGGCTTCATTAACGATTATATTTCACCCCTTACATTTCATCCCCATACATAGAAAAACTTTCTGTCTTCGTCAAGGGAGACTTTCCCAATGGAACATGTGTGTTAATTAGTTCTTTCTGCTAGTAAATCACATACTTCCTGTACAAGTCCTTGAAATCAAATCAATAAATTAAACGATCAATGTAAAAGGTTAGATCAACAAGGCTGGTTCTGGAACTTTCGGTGTGGAAAAGTGGTTACATTCTTAAATCAGCGTTTTTCGTAACATATTATGGTACAAATATTAATTAAATTAAATTAAATTCTTTATATACCAAGATTAAGCTTGGTTGTTTTTATCTTCATAATAAATATAACGATACTATTACTTTAAAAAATTTAATCGATTTCAGGCAAAAATGAATTTATTCAACATTTTCAATAGAATAGAGTGAAAATGCCGAATGTATTTTATATATTTCAATAAGATGTGTGTAACTCTCTTCTTATTTAAAAAAGTACTCTTAAGTATATTCCTTTTTCTTAAAAGTACGAGTTTTTTTTATTAAAAAATTACAATTAATAACGCTAATAATAATATAGACATAATGCTATTAATATTGATATTAATTTTGTTCTAAATATAAATTCCCTTCTACTCTAGACCGATTTAAGGCATTAACTAACTGAACCAATGCTTTTCGAAAAGCAGATCGAAAACCGAATTTGGCTGCGAAGTACTGAACCTGCGGAGGGTTGACAGACACTCGTTCACACACACACACACACACACACACACACACACACACACACACACACACACACACACACACACACACACACACACACACACACACACACACACACACACACANCACACACACACACACACACACACACACACACACACACACACACACACACACTATATATATATATATATATATATAAGTCGTGAACACAAAATTAACATGAGTTTCCCTCCAACCTATATGCCTTGTTGCAATACTTATAATATAGATGCATTATTCATAGGTGCAGGTTTAGGTATAGCTATGTTTGGTATTAGTACAGGTTGTTGGGATACTGTTAGGTACAGGTTGTTATGTTTATTTTTGTTTGATATTGGTTATAAGTTGCAAGTATAGTTAATAGATATGTTGTTATGTATATTGGTTGCAGGGTATAGGCTGTTAGGTATGTCACGTATAAAATGTAACAAAAGTAATTATTGTAACTGCGTAATTGGTTTGATTTCTTTACGGGAATTCAGCAAAAAAATTGATTTAAAAAAAAAAAATAGAGGGATCATGTTATTATGTTCCAATAAATCTTTACCTCATATTTCGCTAAATATTAATTTAATTAGGGATTAAAACCAAAATGACATTGTTTGTAATTATAACGAAGAACTTAAAAGTTTATTTTTATAATTTTAGGCCGGTTAAATTGTTCCAACCTTAGCATAGATAAAATATGAGAGTGAGATGTGACAAATTTTTTCCTATCCTCAGGAGGATTGTGCTTGTAAGAGGTAAAGTGGCTAGTTTAACGAGTTGGGGTGGTCAGGCAACGAGGGACGAGGGTTAGATAATTTACCCTTGATTATCAGCCCATTTGTGACGTAATAGAGTCGAGAGAGGGTGAGATAATGACGTCAAACATACAGTTTAGGTTTTCTCTCGACCCTCGACGTATGAAAAGTTGGTTTGTTTTTTTTTAACATTGCTATTGTAGGTCTTTTTATTGTCCTATATGTTGGTCAAAGATTTACGTTATTAATTTATTATTATTTTATAGTGTCCCCAATGAGCCACATTTTATTTTTGGGTCAACTCTAGACCAGGTGATACTCAATCCAATCATTTTTGTAGACTCCTACCAATGAGCGATAGGCGAACTCTCCAAAAAAAATTTTACCTGTGTCAAACAAAAAAAAAAACATGTACTTTGGTTTTAGATTTGGTTTTCAAAGCTAAGTAGAATTATTAGTACATTTTCTTACCCCAATAACTTGGAGGATCAGTTATTTACTTCCGTTGGTGGTTTTCAGCGTTATATAAAGGGATCTTATCCAGCTGTTATTTTTTCAAGATCAAAGAACCCCAAAGCAGTCAAGTCTGTCAAAACGTATTGAAAATCCAATCAAGACAACTATGTTCAGCGCACCCTGATGAGGAACAATCAAACTAATACTTTCATAAAATAAAGTTTTCCGGGTGAGAAATTCATGGATATAACGCACGATCCTAACGCGCATAAGGTGTAAGTTTTATTCTCTTCTATAATATATTAAATATGCTATCAACATAATTATAGTAGGTCTCGTAAACTACATAAATACAGTAGTTCATATAAATAACTTATGAGCGCCTACTTATTAAGAGGACGGCATAATCACAAAGAGTTAACAAAAAGAGTCTTATAAAAATGACTATGGTTATTTAAAAAATGACCGTGGTTATTTTGGAAACACGTAAAAGTCTGGAACTGCCCAAATAAAGACACATATGGAAAATTTTAGAGTCCTTCCATTTAACGAACTTCAGTTTGAACTCTTTGTTCACAACACTTTCCCGAAGACATAGCAAATATAAGTAATTATTGATAAGTGATAAGTGGACTACTAGAGGGAAAAAATACAAAAAATGAGGTTCCTCAACTTGCGGAATTCAAAATATATTATTTTATCCCACAATGAAAAATAAATAAATATTTTTGTTTATTTATAAATACTAGCAAGCCGCAGATAATTATGTTATGTGCTTATTAAGTATATATGCTTATTAAGATTCAAATTAAATAAAAACCTGTTTTTCAGTATAGCTTTCAGTTTAAAAAAAAAAAAAAGCTATTTACAACAATCATCTTACACACGTGTATTCATCACAGATATACCTGTGTGAGTGTGTGTGTGTATGTGTAATATTTATATATGTGTTTAATCGTCTGTTCGCTCATTCATTTGTTTTTATTCAGTCATTCTGGAAGGTAAAACGCCCAGAAAATAATCCTAATGATGATACTTTTGACATCGAAAATTCCAGTAGGAGAATAATAGTTTTGGATAGTGGTACTCTTTAAATTTTATAAATATTATTTATTTTGTGGTCTTTAATCCCACGTAAATTTAGATAATTTTTAGTGCAAGGGAACAGAAGGTACTCTTTAAAGTTATACTTTAAAGTTAACCATTGGGGTGCCAGGCTAGCATAGGGGATCCGTACGGGTCTCGCAATCCTGACGACGCGGGTTCTAATCCCGCCCAGGTCAATCTTTTATTTATAATATAGGAGCTTGTCCTGAACCAAGGGTGTTTAAATTGGGGTGGCAACCTGTAGATAGCCCCTTCCTCCATGACCCTAAGTGGTTGAATGGAAGGCTAACACTGAAATAAAAAAAAAAAAAAAGTTAACCATTGAAACAACTCACCAGTAGAAGAAACGATAAAAACAGGTACTTTAAGATTTAAAATAGTTGGAGAATATCCTATATTATTAATAGCAATATTCCTTAAAAAATTCGCAAAAATATAAAGTTTTTTTTAATGTCGTCATAAAATAAGTAGATTTGCTTGAATGTGAAAAATATTAGTACATGCTGATGTGAAATTTGCAAAGTTCTCGCGAAAACAAGATGTTCTTAATTAGCAATTTACAATGTTAATTATTTATTGCGAGGTTTCGTTGAAGAATACGCTAGCGTGTGAGACATCAAAAGATGTAAGAATTCTTTAAGCACAAAAAACCACACGTATTGCTAAAGTTTTAGGAGACTTCAACTAAGCGAAGCCCCAATTATCTAGATCTGCAGATGCAATGGCAAAATCCCCCGATGTGAGGGGATTCAGGAACGGCTGGTTCCAATTATATGCTTGGAAAGACCCATTCTACACCGGCCTTTGCCAGAATTCTGAAGGAGATAATGATCAAAATCCTTTGTTTTGCCCTTCCTTCGTGTAATTTGAAAAATTACATCCAGGATTTTCTTATATAATCTAGAATATCTTGCATATAAAGTGAGGGGTAATTATGCCTGTTCTCAATCTTTGATTCCCTGAACTACTTACAAATCATGTTCTATCGTCAGTCATGACATATGGTCAAAAATTTATTTATTTAGCCGCAGAAGACCATTTAACACATTTCCAGAAAGAAAACCAAGATATTCACATCAGTCAGAAAGATTTTAAAAGTAATTTCTTTGATTCATCACTAGTTTAACTTAGAAGCAAAGTTCAATATGTTACAACCCTATATATCTCCGGGTTATAACGTATATATATATATACTTATTATAGTGCTAGTTAATACGGCATTTTTAAAATAAAGGAACTACATTTAGTTTTAAGGCATATTTTGAATGAGTTAATTTATGACCCGTTAGAGAAAGGCGGGTTCGAGAGAGAACAAATTAAAAAATCTCAAATTTGTTTTTCCAGATCAATGTTAAAAATAAGTTTTAGACCTATATTTCTTAATTTGAACGAAAAATTCATTTTGCAATTGTTATATTACATTTCCATAATATTTTAATATTTCATTGTCTGTATCTTGAAAATGGATACCGAGAAGGGGGGGGGGGAAGATTAACATATATATTAAGAAAATAGAGAAATATTTTAATAAATCTATACTTGCTGTTTAGGGGAGAGTTAAAGATATATTCTTAGTCTTTTATGGTCTGTGACTTGCATGGTTGTCTCAAGATCGAAGATCGAACATGTCAAGAATGTCAAATATTTTGTATTATGAGAGGAAGAAACATTAACCCATGAATCCTCCGGAAGGGGGGGGGGGGTAAAGATGAAGTATGGGTTCTGATCTTGTGCTGTGTCAGGTACTCCGGCAATATCCCTTTTGCTGACTGCTCCCACTTGCCTAGGGAGTGATGGCGAATTGTCCCTATCGTCCTACGATAGGTCCTCATAATACCATCAAAATCCTTTAACTGGATAAACTTTCATATATTTCCAAATGCTTGTAAAACAACGAAGAAAAAAGTGTGGAACTCCCAAGTCAATGGACTTTTAGTTTCGGTTCGGACATAGATTATGACGAGAAATGGAATTGAAACCATTTGCACTTTAAAAAACAATTAAATTATATATATATATATATATAATG
>KZ807069.1:579517-593046 GCA_000696205.2 Oncopeltus fasciatus
GTCATTTAAACAGCTTGACAATGTCAGCTCCTCCGAGCATGAACGATATATTCGTCGGCCTCGGAGGTTGGACTCTCGACACTAGTGCGGGGAATTTAATAACTTATCAGACTTGTCTCGGTAGCATAAGTGGTAAATGCACCGGCCCGGATAGCAGGGGATCCAGGTTCGAGTCCTGGCTGGGACAGTTAGATTTTTTATTCTGTTCCCTTGCACTAAAAATTATCTGACAACGTTTTAGCATTATTGTAAGACATCCTGGCTTCCAGTCATGAACATAGGATCAAGGTGACACGACCTTCCCTCTCGCCTTCATGATAGCCCTGTTGATGGTCTACAATGTAAGCCGAAACGTTGGCAGATTATTAAAAAATATAGAATTTTTTTAATTTTATTTTTTGGATCTACCATGACCATGACCCCCCAGCCAAAAAAAACACCTACTTATTATTTACCTTTTCTTTTCAGATATTATTCAATTGACGTGGTTCCCGATTTTGGAGTATTCCTCAAATAATTCTTTATTTCTTTACAGACTGATTTGACGGGGTTTATTTATGTTTGTCTTTCACTTTTGTATGAAAACGCATTAAAATTTGTGAGTCAATAAGTTACTCATCCGAATGTATTGTACAATATCGCATTAATAGCTGTCAATTTTTAACAACTTATTTATTTAGCGTCCATATATCAGTAAATCTCGTTCAGAGGTTTTTGATAATATGTGGGGTTGAGAAAGATCAAGAGACGGACAAAATTGGTTGGCTATAAATTTCGAGACACATGCGTTGATAATCCCTGAAGCGAAGAGTGCGTTTTTTAAACCCAGACACTTTTTAAGCTTTTTTTTTTTTTTTTTTTTTTTTTTAGAGTTCAGTAAAATGTAATTTGGCCTGACTTGGCAAAGAATGTAAGAAATAACAAGAAAGCAATGTACAGTGAAATTACAAATTACAACTATGGTCTAAGCCGAAACAGCCAAGGGCTTACACGCTAAAACTGCTGAGATAATATACTCAAAGATGCCCAAGAATGAATGTTTATTATGTAAAACATAACAGCTGATTTGCATAGAGCGTCTATCTCGAAGACCTTTGCCATTTTAGCATTGTTCTTGTTACTATGAGATTGCTAAAGTCGAGGAGTAGCAGAGGTGAATTATTGTTCTCTGAAAGTGATTTATTAACCGTGAAGCACAATACTCTCCCCAGTAAACAAGCCGACATTCCCAACATTATCTTAGATATCTCAGATTTTGTTGATAATGTTTTCTTTCTTAAATAAATTTAGATTAATCAATATATTAATATTAAGCTGTTAGATGTTCATATTTTCGGATAATTGTGTTTTATAAATCACACAAAAAATTTAAGTTGTAGACATTGATTATAAACTTATTTGCTATCTTCATTTAATCAATACGTATTTTATAAAATATAAACAATTTAAACTATAAAATATTAGATTAAATACAGAAAGAAATCAATAGACATTTGCGAACTTAGACACTCAAAGAGCGTCAGTAGGCGCTTAAAATAATACAAAAATAATTTTCACTTAAAAATAAAACCTCTACCCTAATATGGCACAACTTTTTTGTTTTAAAAGATGGCACAAACATTTGTTAAATGAATGGTGTACACAAAGTTTCATCGAGGAAAAGAAGAATTGTCCTCTAACGCATTTAAAATCAATCTAATCAATGTTGGTTTCACATAAATCTTTAGTGCTACGTGTCTATTTTCAATAAGTTTTAAAGTCATTTGAGTCAATAAGTTTAGTTCCTTGTGTTATATTTTACTGCTGCAATAATTGTTCTTATTTTTAGCATTAATCCTCTCCATTTTTGCTGCATCTAAATCGATCTACCTTAATTTCGCTGATAGTAATGAAAAATCAGGCCTAGCAACATTTATCACTAATATTTATTAAATCTAAAATTTCTGAATAAAGTTTATCTATTTAAATTAAGAGAACAAAGATCTTTATTTTAACTATCAGCTATTTGAGACACAGCTGATGGTGATTCAGGAAAAAAAGTGGACAATAGATATTATGGGTATTATTTTTAATATATCTCTTTCAGCTTTCATAATTCTGAACAATAAAAATATACTACATCAAGTTAAAAACGAACATGCAAATAGGTTAGATACAACAAGCATTGTATTTTGGTAAATATTTTAAAAAACCTCTTAAAAAATAGTAAACCAAACTAAGTTAACAAATCCAAAATAATAACCTTTAAGGCCAAAATAATCTGCAGTGAGATTACAAATTCAAGAAAGTGGGGTGTTTTTAACAGATGGCTTTAATTCTTGAGTTTTTTCTACTCTGTTTAGGAGGATATTTGTTGTTTTGAAGGATACCTTTCTTAGGGTGCTACAGTGATCATTGGTCTGAAAGTGATGAGGGTCTGGAAGCATATGTAGAAATGGGACTTAGTTTTAAAAATGTCTCGGGGATTTCTATACCTTGTCTTGTCCAAGGTGACTTCAAATAATTTAACGTATTTCGAAATTCAGAGACGTATTATAACATCAAACAAACAGACTGTTTCGGACCTCGAAGAGCCATTTAATCTCACGCCTTACTAAACAGCTCATATATAGATCCTAATTAGGTCTGTGCTGACACATATGGGTTGGCATGCTTGAGCGACATCAAGAACACAAGAAACAGTCATTCTTCCATTTGAGCGTCGAAACACGTGCATTGCTCAGGTGAGGAGCATGCAAAAATAAAGCAGAGAGCTACAGATTCTTTAGCTTGATGCTGATTCCGTCAGCTTCACAAAGAATAGACTAGCCACATGTGTCAAATGCCAGGAAAATACATATTGAGAAAATTCTTAGATGAAAGTATCCATGCAATAAGGAAATGAGACTGACCTGGACTGATGGAGTTGATGCCAATATTATCTTGAGTTTTCATAACTGGTGGTTAAAGCTGTAGCTTCAAAATATGAGGATGGTGCTCCTCATATTTTAAAAGTGTCAAAGCCACATAAAAATATTACTAAAGTTATAGCCAAAATAGACTTTTTCAATTCTAAAACTGGTCAAAATTCAAGAATATTTTAAATAATAAGTTAAACTAAAATACGAAATTAGAGAATTTTTTTATTATTTTTAAATAAAATTAATATGTTATTAGTATTTTTTCATTTGGTTTAGAATTTTAAAAACTGTAACATTAAACAATTAAATAATAAATTCAATTTTAATTTATACTTTTTAACTCAGTAATAATTAATAAAAATTCAGGCAGCTGAAAAATATATATATTGTCCAATATATTTACTAAAATAAAAATGAATTAAAACTCATCATATTTTCATTTACTTGTTATTTAGCTTCATATTTTTTTCTCTAGTTACTGTATATTTTTACAAAACTTTTTCCCTTTAATTCATTCTACCAAATTCATTGTTCCTGCAAACCTAAAATGAACTGGTGAGCGACCGTTTCGCCCTACATCCCTCGGTATCTGGTATCCAGTATCCAGAGCTCAGGACGCTTCTCCTGGACAATCAGGTCCGAAGAAAATATTTAAAACGAAGCCTTAATGACCGGAGTGAAGCCGCAAGATGCAATTTGTTCGGGTAACGCAATTTCCGAGGGGAGGATGCTGGAGAAGACAGCCAAGGCTCCGGCTCCTTCCAGACACTACTTACTTTTTCTCCAGGACTTTAATTTATAAAGGAGACTCGTCAGAGCGTAGGAAAGTCTCGACTAATCTAGGTGGCTAATTGTTTCAGAAGATAGCTCCTTCTTCACGCAATACAATCCTAAACCAGAAGAGTGGGATCCGCACATTACAGAACAGAAAACATTGTCTCTTTTATAAATATTAATTTTATTTGTGGTTTTTAATCATACGTAAATTTAAATCAATTAATGCAAAGGAATAGAATAAAAAATCTATCTTTCCCAGCCAGGACTCGAACCTGGAGCAGAAGATCCAGGTTCGAGTCCTGGCTGGGACCGATAGGTTTTTTATTCTATTCCCTTGCATTAATTGATTGTATCTTCTAATATCGCCTTTATTTGTTCAGTTATCAATAAAACGATGTTTTAAAATTGTTAATATCAATTGTATAACCCCCAACAAGCATAGTGGCCTTAAAATAATTTTTAAATAGCAATTTCAATTTACAAAGGATTTTAAGTCTAACTTGTATAAGTCTGCTTATATAAGCAGACTATAGGAGCTACTAAGTATAAGTAGTTATACCATATTTCATTAAATATGCCTCTAAATAATATTACATAAAAAAAAATTAATTAACAAGCTAGATTTTGAAGGAAGAGTAAAAGGTATGTGAAGCACTTACTCATCGTAGTTAGACTAATTCATTTATCCCTTCTCAAACGTTTTTTTCGTAAAATTGTTACAGAAGATAACTGTTTTCACTGATTTAATTCGACAAACATTTTAATGACCAAAAGATTGACACGCCACTAAAAAAATAAAAAATTTAAACTATAAAATATTAGATTAAATACAGAAAGAAATCAATAGACATTTGCGAACTTAGACACTCAAAGAGCGTCAGTAGGCGCTTAAAATAATACAAAAATAATTTTCACTTAAAAATAAAACCTCTACCCTAATATGGCACAACTTTTTTGTTTTAAAAGATGGCACAAACATTTGTTAAATGAATGGTGTACACAAAGTTTCATCGAGGAAAAGAAGAATTGTCCTCTAACGCATTTAAAATCAATCTAATCAATGTTGGTTTCACATAAATCTTTAGTGCTACGTGTCTATTTTCAATAAGTTTTAAAGTCATTTGAGTCAATAAGTTTAGTTCCTTGTGTTATATTTTACTGCTGCAATAATTGTTCTTATTTTTAGCATTAATCCTCTCCATTTTTGCTGCATCTAAATCGATCTACCTTAATTTCGCTGATAGTAATGAAAAATCAGGCCTAGCAACATTTATCACTAATATNGCACACACACACACACACACACACACACACACGCACGCACGCGCACACACACACACACACACACACATATATATATATAAATCATATTTTTAGTTTTCCTATGTAGTGGTTATAGTTTCGGAATTGTTTTAAAGGCGCGGCTTGGTAGCAACCTAAATAGCTCGATTACTCTATGAATACACTTTTTACTTTATTTTAAACGTCTGAGGAAACAATTATTTACACCTTAAAGACATCCATAAAGACTACAATCTTGTGATTGATTTATTGTAATATAATTGTTTTCCGTGAAGCATAAAGTTACAATTAAAACCTAATTATTTGGTTATCCTTTGAGAAAATGCGACATAAATCTAGCCATGAGAAAACTGATTGTTTATATAGATTTTAACATTGTTATATGTCTGATCATTTGTTAATAAAGTACACATTATGCGAGTCATTTTTTTCGAATCTAACCTCACACAAAAAATGCGTCGTTTGATTTATTTTCTCTATTTGCCCTTCGTCTTGTGAAGGTGCCATTCTTATTGTCATAGCCCACTCAGCTCTGTTATGTGCAATTTTTTAAATTGTTTACAATGTAAATGTTTCTTTTTTCTTGTATATGTACAGTTTTTAATCAAATTACTCTATATTCTTCATTACGCACACTCTTTTTGTTTTATTCAGTCATTTTATTTTACATTTTGTATTTGTACATATTTCTATTCAGACCTTTTTTTGTTATTGTTATTTTAATTTTCTTATGTTACGCAGCCCTGAACAAAGCCTGAAATATAGGTAAAATCTTTGGCAAAAAAATAAACTTTCTTATTTATAAATTAGTTTTTATTTATTCAAATTCCAAGACCGAAACCCAGACCAATCCTATCTCATAATGTTTGTTGGTCAGCAAACTCCAAATATATTTCTTATTTTTATAAGTTCCAAACCACCCTATGGGAATAAAATCCAGTGGGAAGAAGAAAAGGAAAATATCCCGGGTTATATTATATTGAAGTCCCTGATAACAGTTTTGTCGTGTAATTCAAAGATAAGCAACTTCGACTGCTCGTTGATTAATATAAATATATAATAATAATAATATCAAAATAGATGTATTTCTCAGTAAATAATTTATTAATAAACGAAAATCATCAATAGTAAAAGTATTATTTATAAGTTTCTTGAAAAACAAATAATTCTTTTTAAAAAAGCTGCAAAATACTCTTTCTCTTACATGGTAAAAAATTACATTTTTATATTTAGGATTATTAAATCCCAAACAATTCTTTTCACTTTTTATGAGCATCAATGATTCCATTTTAGAAGCTCAGTCGCTTTTTTATGACTGTCTCTGCCTTAGCAGCCCTAGATACAAAAGATATAAAAAATGCAGAGAATTGCTTGTGATTTGATAACCCTGATTGTCATCTACTTCACTACCGGCACAAATAAAATAATGTATTTTAATATTATTTTTAAAATAATATTACTTGAAAAAAATGACCATGAAAATTTAATAAATTCATTTGAACAATATAATTCAGAATATTATTTCTGAAGGGCAAATGGTGGATGTATGACTGAAACATTGGAGCGATAATGAATTTTTTAACTTTTCGAAAACATTCAATTTGAAACAAACCCGAAATCGATAAATATAGCCTTCTTGAATAAATAGACTATTTTGAAATTTTAACCTTTGACTTTATAGTACCTCTGATCAAGCTAATATTTAACTAAATATGCTCCCAGGGACGAATTCATCTTCATTTGAAATTTCATAGGAATTATTTCAGCTATTTTCGAAAATTTTAGATAAAACATTCGTCAAGCAGAGGTTTTTTATAATTTTTTAGATGTTTAGATTTTCTTCATCTTGAATTTTACATGAACAAAAAGTGCCTAAGAGACAACAACTTTGATTTTCCATATCGATTACAATAGTTTTCTTTCTATTAGAAAATAAATTGAAAGTACATCCTCAGAGATCTAGTCTTCTGGATATGCAAAGTCTTAAATACTTACAGAGCAAAATGAGTTGAGCAACTTTGTTGCATTTCATGACAATTCCCATGTAATCTATACTAGCTAAAAATCATCATCAGTTTTAATTTGTGTTGTAGCATTGGGTTTACAGGCTTGTGACATGGTTATCATAGGTAGGCTTCAGACAAGAAAATATTTATTATTTTGAGGTAATAACTAGGAAATGGAATCAGACATCAAATAGAATTCCTCGCTATTGGCTAACAACTGATGACTGAAAAACGTGAGCCAAACGGTAGTATATTATGCTTTGTGCTTCACGAAACATTTATATGGTTGAGCATAAAAAATTTGCAACTCCCTAACAACAACTGGTCGCTAGCCGGTTTTCTAGCAGACTTGTAAATATAATGAAATATAAGACTAGTTTCAGTAATGGCCTAAGTCTTCTCCACAAATTGGCAATTAGGAGTACAGAGGTCTGGGCTCCCAGCTGCTGCAAGCTCAGAATATCTATTGCTGAAAGCTCCCCACCACTTTGCCCACCTGCTCTGCACTGGATAGGAAATCGAACTAAATATCGATATCAAATATTCGATTTCTCGACATTATTGCTCGATTTCTCTCCATCTCCGGTGCAGCATCATTTATCTTATTAGGCATACTCACTCTTATTGAATGCAAAATAAAAATATGCTTTATTATTTAACATGAAAGTTTTTTAAGTTATATATGTGTACAAAGATGATAATGAAATGTTATTATTAAAGCGAAATTTTATTTTGCAAATATATCGTGGGTATCAGATAATACTCCCAGAAAATACCATAACAGAAGGTTATTATTTTTTTTAAATAATTGACTAGGCTTTGTCAAGCGTTAAATCCGGATTTTAGAGATTCAGAAACGCACACAAATGCACGAGAGCACAAAAACGCTTGCATACCCAATGACTTGAGCAATGGAGATAGATCATTAACTTGAAATTTATTTGAATACTCCTAATTAAACTTTAATTTATGAATGCCTCATATCAAAATACATATAATGTTTTTGTCATACATTCCATTGTCCCTCTTCATTGGTTTCTACAAACCATCTGTAACCAATGAAGACGGACAATGGAAGGTATGACAGTTCTATATTCATTGGTGGTGGAACCTTTTAGATTATTTATAATGTTTTTGTTTATTCTATACATTGTTCTTGCGGAGTTTTGGCTCTGTCCGTTCTCTCCCTCATGTAAATGCCACTTCCACCATTGAACAATGTGAAGAATTACAAAATATAAAATTAAATAAATATTTCATTTGTTTGTGGTATTTTATCCCATGTAAATTTCAAACAATTAATGAGAGGAAATAGAATATAAAAAACTATCTGTCCCAGCCAGGAATCGAACCTGGATCTCCTGCTATCCGGGCCGGTGTACTTTCCAGTTATACTACCAGGACGTGTTAGTTATCTTATTCAATTCCCTCTACACTAGCAAGAGTCTAACCCACGAGAAAGGCGAGAACTTCGTCTTGTACTCAAGGGAGCTGACATTGTCATACATTTTGTCGACTCTCGTCATTTACTTTAATGTAATTGTATAAAATTACATAATATAATAATCAAATAAATAAAAAATAAAATATGCATTGTCCTATTTCCGACTGGATTTATGACCTCCAACAGTTAAAAGTTCAAACTGTTATTTTGTTTCAAATTCTTTTCAGTTCACAATACTCTCTTTCAACGAACATTCAATTTCTCTATAGGTCTCCACACAAGTAAAACGTATTGTTGAGCAATTTTTTTTTTTTTTTCATATTTTCGTTGCTGAATTTCCTTTCGGTTGCGGGCTGTATTGACGATGAATGAGAAAGCCTTCGACTTCGTCTCATGCATAAAATATCTCTTTGGATGGTATTATGTACAGCGGGAGAGTCGTAGGCGTACTACCTGTTGCTCCCATTCCGAAGTGTTCCGTCGGATCTCGGTGGTTTGCGTACAAGTAGGCCTGTATCAACGTAGTCTTCAACACTTCAACAGGTTTTCTGTGGGTTGTCCACTTCACGTGCGCGGTCCTCCACTTACTTACAACGAATTACGAATAAGCTTTTTTAAAATTTCGGAAAGCTAGGTTATCGAGAAAGTTAGGCTGTGGTTCAACAAGCTCTTACAAGTTATTACACTTAACACATAAAAATGCGAAATAAGATTGGCATTATTAGTTAATCTTGAAGAACAATTTCCGTGAAATCTCGTTCATATATCATATTCAGTAGGGTTTTAGCTATATTTTTTTAAAAACATAATTTAATTTAAAGTTTAATTTTAAATAATATAATTCAAAGTGTATAATCTAGCTGCTTCATCTCCATTAAGCTTTATCGTATTTGACAATATAATTATTCAACAGATTTCCATCTATTTCAGAAAATACAAAAGCTTACCTGTTAGTGGATGGAAGACATTTCAAATCAAAGACAATTTATTTGTCTATAAAATAAATAATAAATAAAATCAATTATTTTCGACTAAAAACTGCTCTCAAGATCATTTCTTCTTACAATTCATTCTTAAAGGAATATTTGTATATTTGTTTAAAGGCCACATTATATAATTTTCTTTCTTATTTAATTAAGACGAGAATGGTTAGATATGCATTTAAACATACAAATATTTACAAATATACATATTGAAGGCCTTCTCTTTCTCCTAGAAATACGATTTTATTTTAGTCGTATTTTAATTATTTTTGATGCTTCAATAAAACGAAACACTTCCATCAGCCGAACTCAATTCTAATTACCAAGTTTATGTTGAGCCCAGGAGTCAAGAACAAGGATATATAAAACGAAAATAGAATTTCTTTGGAAATTTTGATAACCAATTTATAGGCTATACATCCTAAGATTGTTTCGTGATTTGAACGGTACTGCAGTTTGTACACTTACGCCAGGAATCACCCAAAACTATTTTCACGTCCATTGGTTCGAAATAAATATTTGTCACTTTAGTCTTCAGACAATTAGTCAAAGTATTAGGCTTCTTTTTTTTTTTTTTTTTTTTTTTTTTTTTACAATGGATAAATAAAATGTAAGTAGTTAGTTCTTAAATTGTGAATTCCGGCTTGTAAAATAGTACTAGACATTTAGCATTAATTAGTCCACTTATCTCAATAAATTTCGTTTTCTTACAAAAATGTTTTCGAATAATTGTTATGTGAAGTTCGTTTTTATTTTATCTTATTTTTTTTTTTCTAAAAGAGAAGATTATAAGGGACAACAATAATATAACAAATTAAGATAACTCCATCTGAAAATTTTACAAATTTTTATTTAAAATTTATATTCTGAATATATTTTAAATCCTGTTTTGTTAGTAGATAATATAATATAATAAACTGAAAAATTTCCAAAAGGAACCCATAAAATAGTTAAAATGTACTATAATTATCTTTGCTGTCTGGAATGTCTATTGTTTTCCTTTCACTTAAATTCTTCAAGTTAAAGTGAAAAAAACAGACTTTAATAAATATTTTTAAAAAAATTTGTCTCAAACCTTATTCAACATTAATTTAACTGTTATATAACTTATATATAAAACACATGCTAAACTATTTAAAGTTATTAAAGTTAAAGTTATATTAAAGTCTTGAATGCAAGTATGGCAGGTTTGTTTAAATCATGCTTGTCAGCATTTTCAGTTTAATTTCTATTAAATTTCCTTATCTTTAATCAATTTTACGCTCTGATATATGATCCTTCGATAACCTTAAGAAATATTATCTTATGATAACCTATCCTTAATTTTAGTAATAGAATTGTGAGTAGTTTGTTTAGAAATAATCAAGCAAGATCATTTATTTACGATTAATATTATTCTATTAATTCATATTCATGACCTGAAGACACTGCCTCCTAAACAAATATTCCCCTTACTGGTACCTTTACTCCAATAAAAACACAATACCATAATCAAGTTGTATTAACAGTAACATGAAATAAAGCCCCTGCTATTGGCTCCTATCGTAACAAAATTAAAACTAAAGCCATATATTAATCAAATTAATACTTATTCGATCTAATAACATTAAAAATAACAGTGATAATTATTTGAAATACTGGATTTTTGTAATCGGTTGAGGGGGAAAGAGGGGGGAGGGAATTTGAATTTTGGACGACTGCAGCTACCAAGGCCGTAGTCCGTGTCACCAAAAAATCAAATCATTAGAAGAAAAAAAATTTATATGTATTTAAACTTGCCTATCTCCTTTAGGAAATTCATTTCTCGAGGAATATTTCAATTCTCAGGAAACAGAGTGTTTAGCACTGGTCATGGAATAAGTAGGGCATTAGCTGCTTATATGACTAACTGTGGTGTTGACATCACAAGCAGCAAATACAGGAGGAAAACCACGCTCGAACAAATATCCGTGTGTAAACCTTGTATGGCCAATTCGAAGGCGGGCCAGTACCACCTCTTCATGTCTGCTGGAGCGCTACGATGTCAACAACTTATGTTTTATATCGTGCAATACTGTTCGTGGGCATTCCATCCGAAACCTCTTCCATCGTTCGTTCTCCTCTCGTGTAAGGGGCAAAGACAGTTCACGACGGGCAATATGTCTGGCAGGACATGGGCCTCATTTGCTGCCCTGCCAGCCTCCACATTCCCTGGAATACCAGAATGGCCCGGCACCCAAACAAATGTAACACATTTGCCCAGCAGATCTCTGAGATATCAATGGACCATAAGAATAACAGGGAAAGATGGGGGGGGGGGGAAGTGGAGGAGGTTATAAATTGTTTTAGTGATAAAAATATATTTTTATGGTAATTTCATTGTTATTATTGGTGTTCAGAAGAAATGTATAAAGTGAAATTTATCTAAAACGTAATTTTCTAATATTTATATTCTTCAATATTTTTTAGACAAATGCTTTATACGTTAGATATTTAAAAAGATATTTATATAATGTAATGTATAACAAATCGTTTCTTATTTATGTCACTCAATCACTCTTATTTATTTCCATAAAACATAAATGATATTCTTAAAGTGGCCACTCGAAACAGTGTGTATTTTCCAAAGTGAGCGTACATGGACGGCCAGCGTGTTACTCCAGCCACTCTCATTGCCCTGAAAGCGATAATTTAGACGAAAATACATCGTAGTTCTGCAAAAAGAACACAGCAATCTCATTAGACCTGCCCTCGATAAAGTAGAATTACACTGCCACCAAGAGTAGAATTCCATCAGTTAGATAAGATGCTTTTTCACGAAGTCTGCTACATCTCAGTTGAAACTTATTTTTCTTTTATGCACACAAATCGCAATTATCAGAAATCACATTATTCTATATATATTTTTTTCACATTTAGAAATATTCAATAATAAACGTACTCCGTAAATAAAATTATCAGTACATTATTTAAATATTTTAATTAAAATCAACTTTTTTTTTTTTTCAATAAAGATAAACTGCTAGTGGAGAGTGTAAAGCTGTATGTAAGTGAGTCTTGTAAAATGTATTCTTTAAACACATTTATCGACTCAAATCTTACATGTAGTGTGTGGTGGTTGAAAATTCAGAAGGAAGAACAAATCATGAATTTTCAGCAAATATTTTGAAATGTAATAAAAATTAAAAAAGACTTTCAAAAATCTAAGAAAACAGCTGAGCGTGAGTTTCTATTATTGTTTGAAAAATTGAAGCCTTGAGACTTTCATTCAAGTCAAAATTAAGTTCCTTTAGATTTATCTATAAGTATCAGAATATATTTGGCAAATAAATATATTAAATTAAGAAAAATAGTATGACAAATACATATGGTAAATTGAGTAAAAATTATTTATCATCTAAATACGTATAGTAAATAGGGAAAAAATATTACAGGATAACCTTCAAGTAAGGATACTGACAAAAGAAATCAGTCAAGTTTCTATCTTTTTTTTTTCTTGATTTAAGCTAAAAATAAAGAATAAATATAAATTAAATTATAATTCACACTTCAAAATGTGATTTCTTTAAATAAAAATAAGGAAACGTTAGACGTATAGTTACAATAAACTCCAACTAAACTGTCTGATATACGGCAGAAGGCTAATATGCAATATTTTAAAATTTTATACATATANGGGAACTGCTAAACCCTCCAACATCCAAAGAATACAGTCCTTTCAATCCAAAATCCTAAGAATCATAGTTGATGCACCCTATTATGTCACAAACTCCTTACTCCACAATGACCTCAAAATCCCTTTAGTTAAGGACATCATTACAACCCGCTTTAATAAATTCCACTCTGGCCTTTCCATACATCCCAATCCTCTAGCCCAAACTCTATACAGTTTTGCCCATCCTGATAATCCACCACGCCGCCTGAATAGGAAATGGCCCCGTGACCTTCTCATTGCCAACACTTTATAAAAAAGAAATAATATGAAGAAAAAAACAAAACAAAAAAAAACAAGCTGTATATTGTAATTAGAGATTAAGGAGTTCTGCCATTGGGCAGCTTCTCCATCAAGTGAAGTACACGCTAAGTTCTTTCTTATTTTTCTGTATTTTTTATATTTGTTTTCTTATTTTTATTTGAT
>KZ807069.1:615093-638873 GCA_000696205.2 Oncopeltus fasciatus
ATTAATTATAATTAAAAATTATAAACAAATTTAAAAATGAATCCTTTCTTCGCACATTAAATATTGATAAATTATTGAACTTTAAGGAATAAATCAATTAATGCAAGGGAATAGAATAAAAAGTCTAACTGTCCCAGCCAAGGCACGATTTTGGATCCAGGTTCGTGCCCTGGCTGGGACAGTTAGATTTTTTATACTATTCTCTTTCGTTAACTGATTTAAATTTACATGGGATTAAAAACCACAAATAAAATTCATATTTTTAAGGAATAAAATTCACAACTTCATAGGTAGGTAATCAAGATGTAGGTTAATATCAAGTATTCATCCGATAAGCAGATTTCAATGATAATAACTGAGGTAAGACGATTGAATCATTGATTCTAAAAGCCTTTAGTGATTAATATATTTTTATTGAGTTGAGAGAGAGTTGTTTATTAATTATTTAAATATTATTTTTTTATTTTGATACATGTGAAAATTATACCACATTTACTTCAAAAGTAGAAAATGTTTAGTAAAAATTTTATCAATAAATCTTACTTAGAGTTATTTTTTTAAAAATATGAAGTTCTTCATGCACCTATCTCAACATGAATAACATATGTATGAAATTATTACTTGTTTCCTAACAATCATATGACGTATTCTATTTTTATTCAAAAAAAATATTTTTGTTATATAATGGTATATTATTTATATATAAATTATTCTATGACTTATATAATGAGTCCATTATATAAGTGTAACAAATTATTGTTATATTACAGTAATTTAAATTTCTCAGAGCCAAAGCATAGTATTTTTTAAGCATAAAGGTTGCTCTTCCTTCCTCCCAATATTCAATCATCCATAAATATATATATATATATATATAATACTGTGGAGAACATGTATGCTCACTAAGTAACTGATAAGGATGGTCTTGGATAATCGGTNATCCAGTTTATAAGAAAATTATATATAACAATACATATAATTTATTAATTGCGGTTATTGAAAGAATAATACATGAGCAAATCAAATCAAATAAATATGAAATATTTTCCATGTTATGTAGAGCCGGAGAGTAAAGGAATTGTTACAATGAACTTTTCCTCCTAAAATTGAACTCCAAAATCCATCTTTTTCGCCCATGATCAAGAGTATAAACCTCTAAGATCATATAGAAAATAGCTGATTATATAGAAAGCTGTAGATGTAGAGTAATTTGCATGAAATTATTTGTTATATTTTTGCCAACTTTCATATCTCTTTTTATAAACCGTAGTTGAATGGCTTGAAAGAATAGTTGATACAATTTTTAAAAAATGTTTATTTTAAAAATTATCTGCCAATGTTTCGGCTTACATTGTAAGCCATCTTCAGGGCTATCATGAAGGCGAGAGGGGACGTCCTGTCCCTAAGAACACATTTACATTACTGAGTGAAGTTCGTTCAAGATAGGTCGAAAAAAATACAAATTTTTAAAAAATGTGTATTTTTAAAATTTTCTGCCAACGTGTCGGCATACATTGTAAGCCATCTTCAGGGCTATCATGAAGGCGAGAGGGGACGTCCTGTCCTGAAAATATAAAACAAAAAACATCTAATAATAATATCTATAGTCAAAAAAACACTTCATTGTCCAAATGGACTCAGCTGTATTCCCCGACCCAGTTGGATTTGTACTTCTCACATCCCCTTACACCATCTCAGCTGAGCGATAAGATGCCATATCCTCCAGACGCTACCCTGGAGGGATTCTCCACATACTCCAGAGTTATCGTCTACCCTCGGAGTGCCGTCCTAACCACTGTCCAAAGGTTAGCCCACCCTTATTGGGCGGGCACACATCGCTAAGCCAACACCTCCTACAAAAGACCGCCCACTTATGAAAGGGAATCCTTACTCCAATATTGACCCGGCCCTCAGCTGTTTACACTCTTCGCGGCCTCTCCAGCTCCGGCGCCGCCTACCAACCTTCCCTTCCTCCGCTAGGGTTCAGGACTTCAAAGAAGTAATATCTTGAAACTCTAGTCCCCCTCACAAAGGCACTATTCTGATGAGTTTTTCCATTCGACATTATTAACGAATGGCCAGGAATAGTTAACACTATTTCAAAATTCATTTGTTCCATTCAAATGGTTTCTTAATCTTTTACTGAGGCGGATTTTCTATAGATCATTTTCAGAAAAATGAAGCTTTCATATTATTCTTTAAAAATAAAGTCCCTTCATTATTAAAAATGAATAGTTTTATTTTTAAATAGCAATAATAAGAATTTCATATTGGTAATATTAATTAAGCTACACCAATATTTATTGTAACGAAATAAAACCATACATTTTTATGTAGCTGGCTCTCTCTCTCTCTCTCTCTCTCTCACTCNTCTCTATATATATATATAAAACTATTTAAAGGACAGATATATTTGATTATTGTTAAACTCTCTTTAAAAAACATAAATAAATAAAAATTAAAAAAAAAACAGTTTTTTTTTTCCTTTATATTTATGAAAACATTCAGTTTTCAAGGATGGTTTTCCTTTAAAAAAAACCAACAAAAATACCTTAGGAATTTTTAAATTAGTTTATTATTTCCTCATCTACTCTTGGTTAAAATCATTTCTGGCCTTTCCTTTCATATTTAATCCCACTTTCTATTTAACACTTTGAAAACAGCATTGTGCAGCTCTCTGTTTTAGTAGACCAGCCATATGCAAAATAAATATTAGCAACACTTTTATAAGTGCATAGTATTAAGCTAAGTGCATATTATCTGCCACTTTTGGCTTTATATAGATTGGTGTATTATTATTTTCATTTTTCCATGTATCCGGACACCGGAACCCTTCTTTCTTTTTCTCCACCTTTATATCTATATCCATAATTTTCTCCTTAATTCCTAAGGATTTAATACCTCTGTTATATATATGACTGCCATAAACAGCTTTTTTATTACCTTTCATATGAATTAGTGCTGAATAGAATAGATACCTAATTACATTTGATTATATGTAACAATGGCTTTATATATATAATATATAGGTTTGAACCAACATTTCTGGGGCTAGTCCAAATCTGTTAGAGAGGATAAGCAGTTAACTAACCTCTTTCTGAGATTCTAACGTTTTAATAATATATACTCAAACACAATAATTATTTTTAAATAAAATTAACGCTGTACAAATCATTGAAAACTGCAAAACTTCTAAAATAGTGTTAAGAAATATAATAACCTTTTTGTAACCTCGCTGGTAATTTACAATTGAAGAGGAATCACGCATGCGCAATAAATAATCCATTTACTTTAATTTAACTATATCGTTGGTACAGTCCTAAACTTAACTTGGCTAGATAACTTTCTCAAACTACTTACATATAACAAATAGTGCATGATGAAAGCTATAGCATTTAGGGCTAGTTGTAGTTCAGGGTTTATATAATTTAATTGTCTTATATATCTTATTCATTTGAAATTATTTTATTATTGAGATAAAGCAATATATTTATACAGCTGAGAGATATGTAGCTGATAACTGTGTTTGCTTAAAGGGGTCCACTACTACGGGACGGAACGGACCTCTTGATGGCCTCGCGGGAGGTCAGTGCATGGGGAAGCCTGGAAGAAGGGGAGAGTGCATGAACCCACCATATGATCCTCTATGAACCTACCATGACCCACCCTAATGATCCTCGTTAAATATATGCCCCTTAGCATGGCAAGAATCAATATAGCTTAAGTGAGCAATAAAATGTCAGAAGAAAAAAAATGTAAAGTTCCTTCTTTATCCTGTAGAATTTAGAATGTCTTTTATATTAGTAAGGTTATTCTTAATTAGCTTCTTCAAAAGTGCTTTAGTTTATTTATAATTATGCAAATTTATGTACAACTTTCAATTATTTTTACGCTGTTTGTTAATTGATATGTAATTTAATTTAAAGCTAGCTTTTAGCTCCTTTATCATCAAATCCAAAATATTATCCATCCAACCATAAAATTAAATAAAATTTGCTCTTTACCTTGTGCCATCTCTAGCTTCTATTATTATTTCCATTAAACTTCTTCCATCTTAGTTAAAAAGTTGCATCCTTAATTTATTCCCATTTGCTTATTTATGCTGTAAATATAATAAAAGTAGTAATAGTTACTATAGCTATTTATTTATTTATTTATTTTTGGCTATGATTACCAATGGTTTAATTATAATTATTTTACGTGTGCCTACTTCTATTTTATTTTTATTCTAAACTATATTTTATCTGCTAGATTTACATTTTTAAAGCGTTCTATAACATCTAAAACATAAATATGTAGAAGAACCATCTTAAAAATTTAATGTAATGTTATATTTTCAAAACATTTTGGAGGCGATAGACTTAGAATCTGTAAATTTAAAAAATATGAGAAATTTATGTTTACTACCGTGAAATCATTAAGTGAATTATCATTTGATAATTCCATTATGTGAACTAACTTTCCTTTTTGTTTAAGTACTTGAATTTCAAAGCGCAAAACAGTAAAATTACATAATTGTTTTTCTTCCCATTGTATTCTTTTTTACATTAAATTGACTCTTAATAGATTAAATATTTTGTTTATTACTCTTAAAGTTACAACGTCTGAACTTTACCAATGAAATTTCATAATTTTTATCTGCCTTATTTGTAAATTTCGCACAATTAGTCAATTTTGTCTACTTTTACACATATCAAAGAATTACTAATATTATTTATTGTTTTTCTAAATATTCAGAAATACTACCTATGAAATTCGTAAATTCAGTTAGTGAAGTCATATTTGTATGTTTATATTATATTCATTGTTTATATTGTTCATATTATGATGTACTTCAATTAGTATGCATGAAAAATTAAGTTGACCGAAATATTGTGTGTTTTTATTAGAGAATTTGTTCATTCCACATCCTGCTTGACAACTCCTAGTTAAATGAGTAAGAAAATGTCTATAGTTATAAATTATCAATAAGAAGGCAATCAAAACTTGTCCAAATTTTTAATTTTCTAAATGCAAGGTTTCGAGAGTTGTTTTTATCTCTCTAAAGTGAATTTAATTTTATAACCTACATTAAAATATGAATTACTGTGTATTATTTTTAAAGAACAAAAATATTTTAATCTCATGAAATATTTATTAATTATTGTTATATTGCACACTTTCAAAATTCTGCATAATAATTAAAAATTTTAGACTAATTTCTTCATACACGAACATAAGTATATAAAAAATAAAACTACATAAAATAATGAAAAAAATTTGAAGCTCATTTTAACAAGGCTAAACTGCTAAAAAATTTCAATATTCCATTTATATTGTGCACAGTAAAATGTGATCATAGAAACTTTGATTATTATTCTAAATGCTTGTAAAGGAAGTAAAACAGTTCTATTCTTTAATAAAAAAAAAGTTAAAGAACCAATGAAACATTAATTTACATTCAACAAAATAATTTCAAATAATATATTAGTTACAAATTAACATAGTCATTTTGAAGATTAATCACTGCACTAGGCTGGCATTATTTAGTTAGTGACTCTTTCTTATTGGTAGCGTTTAGTGTGTTTCGTGGCTCGTTGGATTTGAATACATGTGTGGAACAGATCTAACTAAATCTGCCCCTAAAAATGCTTGAAGGCTTTAAAAGTTAATTTCGAAGATATAACTAATGAATAAATTATGGTGAGAAATAAATAAGTATATGTTTATTTACGTGGATTAAGTGGGAAAAATTTACTTTAAATTTAATGGATAATTCATTTTAAATGTAGCAAGTTCGTGAACTAATCTGTTTTATCACATCCTATTTATCAGAAATGATACATCTGGTGGGCCAAGGAAGTCAATTGTAGCTGTAACATGTCAGCGTTGTCCTTTAGAAATTTTCTCTCTCTCTCTCTTTTTTTTTTTTTTTTTTTTTTTTTTAATCGTATAGGCTTTTAAAGTTATTATCGAAAATAAAGTGACTTTTGTTAATAAGTAAGGGTCATAAGTAAACACGATCAGAGAAGGGTAAAGAGTAGAATTTTGCATATCCGTTACATTCGACAACCGACCTACTCACAGAATCCACAATGGGGATTGAATTAACATTAAATTTGCACCAACAATCCTTTGTTTAGTTCCAAATTTGTCGGTGCTCATGTCTGTAAGTTTCTTCCTTCCCATCGGACCAAAATTATCAGAATATCAGCTAATGAGTGATAAGAAAAAGCAACCAAAGAAATTATTTTCGAACAATTTCATGTAAATTGCTGCAAGAAACTTTTCAACAATAGATTAACTAGTAAAATAACCTTACTTGTCGAAACTGAAAGAGTAAATGATCAATGAACATCAAAATAACTTATTCAGGGAGTGCTGGTACGAACCAAATTTTCCTATTAATATTTATGTAATTTTTATACTTTAAATATAAAACTTTACAGCAGATAGAGGCCTTTTCTTGCTTACTTTTTGGTACTTCAGGAACTGTTAGTAATATTTGAACACTATCAGTTGGCTTACCGTTGATTTCTGCAATCCACACAAAGTACACCCATCCCACATAAATGACCTATTCAGTGCTAATTTTTGTATATAATCCAGCTTATGTAGCCGAACATATCTCTGTCATGAAAAAACCATTATTCTATTACTTCAGCTATTACCTATGCACTTCAAGCCACTTTCAATGTAATTCAAAAACTCCCTCTCTACTCAAAGTACAGGCTAACTGCCCTGCACAGGTTAACTGCCCTTCCAACCAAACGCCCCTCTTAAAATAAACAAAGCCTACATGATAGACATTCATTAACACCCTGCAAATACAGTCCACTGAGCAAATATACAGTTCAAACGAAAAATTTATTTTTCGGTAATTAATACCTTCATTTTTTACCTTATCCAATATTGGGTTCAATGATGGCTGTCACATCAACTTATATTCAAGTTTAAATCGATGCAACTAAATTTAAACTAAGAATTGCTCACACAATTTTTCCCTCAGCTCTCGAAAAAAAAATGCATTCTGCATCGGCATGATACATTTAATTCTTTGACTCTTATTTAAGCTATTTAATCGATTTTTTATGTAATAAATTATCAACCGCTAGTGTTAAAGTTGTTATATAACTTTGTAATATCATTTCCTCAGCTTAATACAGCTACTAATCTATTTTAACCATTTGCTATGTAAATGAAATGAAAAACTTTAAATAATTGCAATACATTGGACTGCTTTTACAAGCAAACACCCCCTAAATCATTAGTCAAATTGAACCACACATTCAATTGAATTCAACCATAATTCGAAGTAAGCTATCCTGAAGTTGTATCATAACTTCTAAATACAATTTTTTTAAATACAGTATTGATAATAATATATATACGTATACAGACATATACAAAGAATTCGTGCATGTGGCAACTGAAGCAATAGGCTCATTAATGGGCTAGCTACTGTATCATGAAATCTACTTTCAAGTTATCGAAGAAATATTTTTTAAAAATCACTTTAATAAATATAAATAAAAATGCCATACAAAACAGTATTTTAACTTACAAATTATTATTATTATTATTTTTATTCCACCTTCATTTTTACGAAACCCGCCTAGACTCATCATTCAATAATCAACTTTAATAAGGAAAGAGTGGAAAACGTACAAATATTCATATTTTTTATTGTTCTTAGTAAACGTTCATAAATATATTTACTACTCAATAATTGAACAATTAATATTTCATTAATAAAATTATGTATTAATGGGGTGTATTTAAAATTTAACTCAACCCATATTTTCTAAACGTACTAACAAATGGAGTTCATTTCTAAGGATAACTTGAGAATACTTTCTTTTATTTTCTCCAAAAATTATTTGTTCAAGACATCATCTAAATTACATGCAACAGAGTATAAATTACAACTATCTCAATCCAAATGATTCTTATTTTAGTTAATTACAATTATTAATACATTTTTTATTGCAAAAGGATATAAATGTCAACTAATTTAGGTTCTATGATGTTTCAATGGCTTTGAGGTAGATTAATTATTAATAGCAGTAAACTAAAAATCAGGCGATAACCGACCACTGTGGGCTTATGGCCTACTATCATATGTTATTTCCTTGTGTTATATTATATCTATTATATATTTTTCCCTAATTTATTTACAATGTATCATTTCAATATTATACTCACATCCTATCTTGTAATTCTTTATAAAAATCCCTTTAACAGCCCAGATAGTACATCAATGTCACAACGAAAGTGAATTATAAAAAGTTATATTTTGAATGTTATAAATACTTTTAAATTTTATTATGATTTTAGTATTTTTAGAAATTGTAAAATATATAAATAAAAGTATATATTAAAATATAAATATTATTTCAGTGTAGCGTTTAGTGTGTTTCGTGGCTCGTTGGATTTGAATACATGTGTGGAACAGATCTAACTAAATCTGCCCCTAAAAATGCTTGAAGGCTTTAAAAGTTAATTTCGAAGATATAACTAATGAATAAATTATGGTGAGAAATAAATAAGTATATGTTTATTTACGTGGATTAAGNGTGTGTGTGTGTGTGTGTGTGTGTGTGTGTTTTTGTGTGATTATAGGAACCATTCAGAATTATCCTTTAGATATTATGTACCATTCTCAGTGCTTTAGAAACTTGTCTCTATTTTTTAACATCAGCAGCTGACTAAACAATGGTATATGCTATGGATTAACCCATTAATGGCTATGCAATGTTAACCCCAATCTATAGGATTAATAACTAGATTAAAAAATAAATAAAACAACTATATTTTGAGCTGAAAACACTAAGGAGAACAGGTAAGATAATAATATTGTGTTGACATTCAGTGCCGCCTGTGGAATCTTCCTCAACTGGATCCAAGAAGAATGGAATTCTCTGGAAATACTGGAAAGGGGAGGACATAAGAAAAAAACCAGGGAGAACAATCGACTTAAATTGTAAAATTGACCACTGTCCTAGTTGTGCTTAATTTACTTATGGCCATTAGAAGGTAAATAATCTAAAAGGTTATTTCCACCACCAATGAATATAGAACTGTCATACCTTCCATTGTCCGTCTTCATTGGTTTCTGCAAACCAGAATAAAAATGTACATCAATCAAGAAAACAAAAGTAAGGGATTACTCTTAACTAGATGAAAAAGTAAACAGTTTGAGACAGTGAACGCATGTATTCGGCCAGAAGATGGACAATGTCCGAAAGCGCTCGCCAACAGATGGTTTGCAGAAACCAATGAAGACGGACAATGGAAGGTATGACAGTGCCATTAGAAGATTTATCTTGACTTTTTTTTCGTACATTTTAACATTTTCAGTACGGAACAGCTGTTGGATTTTTATTTTATATTTCATATTTTAATATAGATCTAGAATTTTTTTTTTTAATAAATTTCTTATCCTCAGGTATTATTTGCCTAATGATGGTTTTCGAAATTTAATTTCTTCTTTTCTTTAAAATAATTAACTGTAGCTTTTTCTAATGGGAGTTTTATTTATTTTTCTAAGATACAGAAAAAAACAGTATACATTTATTTCTTTTATTCAATTATTACAAGTGAATTCCATTTAAATTTGTACTTCTTTTATAACTATTCCCCTTCCTCTTTTTTTTAATTTTTATTATACAAAATTGTTCGAGAAAACTGCGTAAACTAATGTTGTATATTTTCATTACTAGGCACATTTTTTTTTTCTACTTAGAACCCTACCTTCTCCACTGAGCGCAGGCATATGTAATTGGTCTTTCCAGGATAGAACTATGAAAGTAATGTATGAAAAATAAAGGGATCGCAGTAAGAAACAATAGAGAAAATAGACATTCGAAAGGAGAAAATAAGAAACCTAAATGAGCCATATATATATATGTGTGTGTGTGTGTGTGTGTGTGTGTGTGTGTGTGTGTGTGTGTGTGTGTGTGTGTGTGTGTGTGTGTGTGTGTGTGTGTGTGTGTGTGTGTGTGTGTGTGTGTGTGTGTGTGTGTGTGTGTGTGTGTGTGTGTGTGTGTGTGTGTGTGTGTGTGTGTGTGTGTGTGTGTGTGTGTGNTGTGTGTGTGTGTGTGTGTGTGTGTGTGTGTGTGTGTTTGTGTGTATATATACGCCATATAAGGTTCTCACTTTGATGAAGGTGGTCTTTGATGTACGTCTAAGGTAAGTAGCAGGTGACCAACATTTCACTGCAAAGTTAGTAGGGAGTATCGAACAGTCTGCTCGAAGAAGACAGACAACATTTCCATCAGACATTGGACAGAGGGTCAATAACCCTCCAAGTCTGAGATTTATTTAAAAAATAATTATAATTAATTGTAAAAAAAAAAAAGACCCCCCCCCCCCACACTTGGATTAAAGGACTTAAGAAACTAAGTGTCAGTGTATGTGTGTGTTTTTAGACTAGACAATTCATTTTCTAGCATTCAATCTATATAACATTTACAAATGTTATATGCCTCAAGAGGAAAGTATTTAGTTTAAACAAAATGGCTGGAGCTCATGCACTTACCCTCTAGGTCGGCAGTCAGCATCAACGACATTACCTTCTCCTCATTGTTCATTGATCAAATTAGTAATTAATATTATTTATGTCCATCTGCACTGAAGCTTGAAAAATGTGCTTGGTTTACACTACTACTACCTACACTTGGAAGGACATTTTTATTATTATTAATTTCATAATTTTGAGCATTAATTGCAGTCGTATATTATTGGTAATTCAAGGCTAAAGAAAACAGTACATCACCCATTATTTAGTGATATGAGAATTTTGTACTCAATGTAATAAATTCTCATAAATTATAGTTTTACATTATTCATCGATCATTTTAATTAAATTTTTATTGCTTGTAAACTGGAGATAAATTTTGAATTCAATATTACTAACAGTATGATTAATTCATATAATTTACATAAGAGTTGGAAAACGAAAAAGAGAAACATGTATATTTTTAAACATTTCATGAAGACATGTTTCGGGTAAATCTCTTACGTGTTTCGATAAGGAAGGTTATCAATTGATGGATCCCAGATGTAGCCATCTGTGAGACCCTCACGTTTGCCCCAGCCAAGGAGTTCAGATACGTGAATTTCATACGAGTCCCTTACCACAGATCAGGAGAAATGGGGAATGAGTTCGCTTCTTCGTGACTTTATATTTTCCTATCGCTTCTATCCTTTCCGAGTACGTAAACCTTGGACCCTTGACATCCAATCATTCCGCCACTGACCTTTCTTTCAGCCGGGCAAAATATTTTAAACATATCTTTGCACGGATATTTTATTTACTTTTTCGTCCTTTCTTATTTTCCCTTATCTGTAGAATAGAATTTTCTATCTACTTTACCATAACGAATAAAATTTTACACTATCACCTTTACGCATCTCTTGCTAACATTTCAGATTGAAAGGGAATCCCTACACTAATGATGGTCGGAGCCATCTAAAATACTACTAAACTCTAGAATTTCAATACATTTTCGTAGTCCTTTTTCTTTTTTTGTTGTTTGTAGAAGAGGCTATCTAACGGATACCACCTTATCAAAACATCCATGACACTAGATAAGTGTTATTTCTTAAAAATAAGCTGCCTAAGTAGGAATCAAACCTTCTGGGGATCCTAAAAAGGTGAAGTTATGTTCAGTGCTTCTATGCATGTATCCGCTATCTATGCTTTTAGATCCTAAATACTCCTTATGCCGATAAAGTATCACTCATATCATTCATAGTCGTAATCCTAGTTAACAATTGTGTAAATACTTTTCATATTTACCTAAATTAGTGTATTTTAGAGAGCTCTCACTCAAACACAATCCAAATGTAAATTCCCGCTCTACTATCAATAAAGGAAGAAGTCTCTTTCCCATAATGTATCAAAAATTCTTCTCATATGGTTTGGGCTCTAGCCTGGTTTTTTTCGACTTACACTCCAACCATAATATTGGTATGGCAAGTAACAGAGCGTCCCCGATTCATATAATAGAAAGATGGAAGTAAAATACCGTTCCTACTGCCACACAACAGGTAAGACGCAATGATCGTGAAGAATGGGCGAAAACTGTATCATCCATCAAATGATGCCTTTACAATGCTGTACAATGCTTCATTGTACTACATTACAGAGTTGTGTACATTTATTTTCAGCCAATTGAACAAGAGCTGAGAACTTGCATCAGAAAACCTCTAGTAAAACCTAAGTAAACATGAGCATAAATAGGCAGTTTGAAGGCAAACACACTTTTCTGGACTTAAAGAGTCTATTTTTCTTCTTTAAAAATTTTCCAGACTGATAACAGATTCTCTCGAAAAGCTACTTTTAGTTATTTTTTCTGAAAAAGTATTCAATGAGTGAGTAATAATTTATTACTAAATAGTTATAATTTGGTTAAGATCAAACCTCTTACGTTTTGTAATCAATAAACGCCATTTTAAATTTCATAAAATGATAAGGGTGATGTAGTGCGTTACAAGCAAAAGATAATATCGGAATTCCTCACGCAACGAAGCCAAGGTGAATACACATATCGATTATTAAAAGTGATGATTTCTTATATGGAAGTGGGTTTTGGTGTAACTTAATGGGAATAAAATCTTGTTGTTTTTGGTTGGAAACAATCCAGCTTCTTCTCCAAACAAATATTTTTTTAAATTGAAGAATGAATTTTTCAGATAACTGTAAAATATATTTAAAATATCTAAATATTCATTACAGATAAGCTAATCTATTGCAACAATAATCGATTAACTAACTAACATTTAAAGATGGACCGATCTGTTTAGCTTCACAATTTTTCTTCAATATCATATTTTTAAGGATTTTAAAAAAAATTTCAAGTCGTAGATATTGAAAAAAATATTCAGAATGTCATTCTACATTAAGCCCTGAAGAAACCCGAAAGAGAACAAGTGATCATGATGGGCGTAAGCTCGGCAAAAATGAACTTTCGGACATGGTTAAGACTAGAAGTATTCATGAGACCTTGGAAGCCTGCGTAAACATATTGAAAATAGTTAGATGGGAGAAAGAAAACAATGAGATTACAACATTCTAGTTTACGACCCCCTGGCTCATTTACAGTTGAGCATACAAGTCAACGCCTGGAAATGTCGCCAAGAAAAGAGAATAAAAATGTACATCAATCAAGAAAACAAAAGTGAGAGATTACTCTTAACTAGAAGAAAAAGTAAACAGTTTGAGAAATTTATTTTTACATACACGGCCTGGAAAATCCACATAACTACAGGGTGTTACGCGCGTGCGTGCGTGCGTGCGTGCGTGCGTGCGTGCGTGTGTGCGTGCGTGCGTGCGTGCGTGCGTGCGTGCGTGCGTGCGTGCGTGCGTGCGTGTGTGTGTGTGTGTGTAAGTAAAGTAAATTTTTAGAAAATCATTACTCAAATGATTTAAAGACCCTTTAATTTGATATGTTAAATTTCATTGTTTTAATTTTAATATATTGACACAATATCTTATGTATTGAATTTCAAGCAAATCCCCATTCTCACTGGGAGTTTACCATAAATGAAGATAATTCTTTAATTTCAAATGGAGAGTTTTTAAACATAGACATTATTAGTAAATTTTTTTTGGTGGGGTTTGGTCAAGATTGAACCAAAAAAATACAATATAAAATAAGTATTTTTTATTATCTGCCGACATTTCGGCATACATTGTAAGCCATCTTCAGGACTATCAAGAAGGCGAGAGGGGACTCTGTGCCACCGAAATCAAATGTTCGATTATCAAACAAAAGTGTGTTGAGTCTCATTGAGCTAAACTAAATATTACACCAGCTACTATGAAAAACTATGTTCAAATCCACTTGAAGATGCTAATATACTCAGCTCCTCACTTAGTCTGCTAAACTGCCTGAATGATAATAAACAGTTCAAGAGTAAAAAACAAATGGCATAATTTGGACATATATCAGACATGCTAAAAAAAAAATTAAGAATCACTTTTTGAACTTTTCCGAATGAGCCCAATAGTCTGCATATACCAATTTTTGATGAAGTCACAATACTTCCATTTCTTTTTTACATTAATATTGAAGTTAATAAGCTTCAATCTGGTCAGTTCAAAGAAGTGCAGGTTCTTAGATGCTTATATCTAAATAATATTAATCAGCTTATTCATTGTTAATGCTGATTATTTTTTGGCCAGACAATAAAGTACCAAATGAAAATAATTAGCCCTTATTAATTAGTTATATTTCTTGCAATCTGAAGACTATGATTCAATGTTACTGAACAAAAGAGTTAAATGACCCTAGATTTTTTATATCAAGCATTATTTGATCAATTCTTAAAAATGTGATGTTTATATATTATTAAGGCAATAAACATAACGAAAACAGGCAATAATAGAAAAAATTTAATTCTATCTGATAAAAAGACGAGGATAAAATTAATTTATTTTAACAAATATTTACAGAAGAAACAATTTTAAAGCTATACAAAGACATTATTCTTAGAATAAATAAAAAAAACACCCCACCCAATGACTTGCTCAGCTTTTTGAGTAAGTCTACAGAGTACCTAGTCAAGCTTGTGGTTTGTGTGAAACAACAAGTACATCATGAAACTTAAATCTCTGAGGAGTCCATGCCTCTTCAAGAGTCTTATTAAGCCAAGCTGCCACTGCAGGAGTGGTTTCCTTAGCCCACTTGACTCTACCCTCAACTCGGGCTACACTGTCCTCTGCAGCTTTCAGTCCACTACTAAACTCACCCTCCCGCTCTTTCAGCAGTTCCTTGACCTAAAATCAAGAATAAACAACAAAATTCACAATGAAATTAAAAAAAAAAAATTTAGGTCTAAATCAGCAACTATTATGAATACAAAACAATTCTTTATAGCATTCTTTAACTACATAAAGCCTACTGGGCTCTTACAAAATGTATCTTAAAAGATAGAATCCTGTAAGGCATAAAAAAGAAGACCGGTATAGACAGTTCAGTCACCTTCTACCTGGGGAGAAGATCGCATGTTAGGCAAATGGTAGAGTTATTAGAGTTGGGTTTAACAACTGTCCTTAAGACAACTTGCATCCTGGTATGTATAGAATAATTTCTTCAATATACATATAACTTTGGTCTTCATCTTCATCTCATTTTAGTCAGAAATTATTTTATTCAATGGCTATGTCTTTATTAATAAGTATGAAGGCTGAACTACCTTCAAAGTTACACTCTAAAATACTTCCCTTAATATAAATATTTTGTAAATATTTTATAGAAAAATAATGTCTGAAATTAACATTTTATATCTATTGTGTTTCATAATTTTTTGGTTCAACAATTATGAAAAAATTTACAATTCCTAAGAAGACAAACCTAATGCAACAGTTTAAGAGACACTTTAGTCTATCATCAAGCCCATCCAAGACGCCACCATATACCACACAACAATAATCAAATTGGGGGAGAATAAGTGAAGAAACAAGGAGTTGGTGGGTGGATCTGGTTAGGTAAAGAGCTGAGCGTCGGAATTCTCGAAGAGACGCAAAACAGAGCCGGGATATTTGGGAAATGTGTCGCTTCCAGGAGAGGTTCTGGCCAAAGGTTACACCGAGGTTTCTAACCGAGGAAGAGAAGGAAATAGTATTATTAATGGTAAAATTAGGTAGGGTAGGAAGGGAGCATAATTGGGGAACGGAACCTAATACAATGGCCTTTGACTTTGCCGCATTCAAACAAAATCTGTTTTGAACAGCCCAGCTATTGATTTTGTCGAGCTCGCTTTGGATCAAATTCACAGCCGCACTCAGTTCTGAAGGGGGAAAGGAATGTTAAAGTTTGAAATCGTCGGCATAAAGATGGTAAGAACAATACTGGATAGCGGCTGGAAGGTCATTAATGAAGGTACAGAAAAGGGTAGAGGACAGATTAGAGCCCTGAGGGACTCCTGCAGGAATAGGAAGAGAAGATGAGATAGGTTTTTCTGGAATGGAAACAACTTGAGAGCATTGGGACAAGAAAGAATGAAACCAAAGGAGCGTAAAATTATTTACCTCTTTTAAACCTTCTTCAGTCCTGAAGTTACCCATGGCAGTTTGCACAAAGTAGTCCCATAAGTTTCCTTGAATTCTGCAAAATCCACAATATAGTTTTATATGTTTATATCATTGTTTATATTACGTAATTGCTGTATGTTAGAATAAAACCAGATACAAAACTAAAAATTATTTAAAATATTTAAAGAAATTATTGTAAATATTCTTCTTGGCAACTTTTATTGTGATTTTTAGATTTATTTTCAAAAAAAAAAATAAAAAAAAAAAAATATTGCCTCTAATCCCTGTGCATCATATAGGTTATATACGGTCTATTTGTGAGCATTCCCTTCTGCTATGATAGTAACAAAACAAAAATAATTTAATGTTGAAAATAGAAAAAATTTACCTCTTTTTCAAATCACTCCAATTAGATTTCAAGAAGTTAAAGAGAGTTGTATATCCTATATCTTCCTTGGCTATTGCTGAAAGGATAATAAATCTGTCTTCATCAGAAAATTTATTGTTTAAACGATTCAAGAAAGTCACATTCAAGAGCCTAAAATATGAAATTTATTATATTTTTTAGAGCATAAAAGTAAAAATTAAATAAAAATAAAATCAATACCCACGTTAAATATTTTTTAGGATCATGAGGGCAGCCAGCAACTGCTTTCATTAGAAAAGTCCGCTCAGATTTAGAGCGATTTGCAGGGAAATTTTGAAGGCGATCCAAAGCAAACTGCCATTCATCATATGATCCCCAAGCCATAACTGGACAAAGGTGCCCACTAGCTATTCTATAACATAAATATATATGGAATTAAGACCAGATAAAAAATGCAAAAAATACAAAAACCAAAATTTAAAACTTTTTAAATGGATAGGCTACTATTTGCCAATCCATTTAAAAATAATTCAAAACAAGACTGTCATTCTATAATCAAAATTTTGAAATAAGACATATATATATAAACANCCCAGTACATTTACATAACTTTTATGTTAAGGAGTTCTATACTTTGTCCGATTACATAACGGCGAACACAGAATCATTTACAACTTAAGAACTCTGTTGTCTTCAAAAGATAATTCAAGTGGTTCAAGAATAAATTTTATAAAAGTGTAAATAATATTTATCTGAAGCTCTTCAGACTTCTTTATGTATTAATATTTACAAGCATGCTTTAAATAAATAACAGTTTTTATTTTCATTTGTGAATTTAACTCAAGAATTAACCAGTAAATAATAGTCTCGTCTCAGTTAATGCTAACTGCAAACAAGCTTAAATAAATCATTTATGCTTACGGTATCCCATCATCTGGACTGGTAGCATTGACCCATATAGCATAGGAGGTTCTTGCCCCATCTACACAAGGAGTGAATCCAGTTTGACATAGGAGATGACGAGTCCTCACTCTCAGCTCTGTTTTCCAAGAGGACTTGTCTTCCTCACCTAGTGCATCCAAGACAGGGATAAGCAGTGTCTTCAAATAGGCCTTTAAAAAAAATGAGTAAATGATAATTATGGTTCTATGAGTGGAAGAGAGCTATTAAAGTGAAATCAATGTTTCACAGACAGCAGGACATATGAATCACACATAAAAATGTAACTGTTAAGTTTCAGTAGTAATTGTAGATTTATTTCTTTTAACTCAGTCAGGACTGAGAGTGATAAATGTTTACAATACATTGAATGTGTTAGTTAACTGAAATTGCCAGACTAATGGGGGAGGTTCAAAAAAGACCAAATTAAAATTGTAATATATTTTTATTATTAGTTTATTGAAAAAATGTATACCATCTAACAAATATAAAATATAATTAACTAACATTTATATTTTATACTATTTTTATGAAAAATGCATTTGAAGGATGTTACTTATGTAGCTCTGACATAAAAGACTTTTCATGTCTATGGCTCTGGAAGTTTTTCTCTATATTTTTAAATTTATCTCCATCTTAATGATCATGGGAAATATTACCTTGAATATTTTATATCATGTTGGAGAGTGTGAATGTAGAACGATTTAATAATAGGAAATAATAATACTACCATCAGCAGATTGTTTGGGTTTCTAACAACAGAACCTAAGTTGCAGCAATATATCATTAAGCCTTCATCAAATGCTGTCAAACTTGGAACCATGAAATCTAAAATATAAATATTTGTAAAATAAAGTTTATCATTTTATAAAATTGAGTAACTAGAGAAATTAGGATATTAGAAAAAAAGTATTATATAATAATCTTATTGATATTATTTATGCATGAAATAAAAAACAAAACTCAAAATGCAGCTAAACTACTGCCATAATTTCAAAGAAAAATAAAAAATGAAAATATTCTTTAACTAAAACTTAAAATTTAAATAATAAATAATTTGGTACCTACAACTTTTAAAGTGTCCAATAGTTTAATGGAATATTGTTTTTGTGAAGTACAAGTTTTTTATAAAAATCATCTTAATCAATAAAATTTTCATTTCAAGAAATTCAAGAAATATGCTAAATAGAATTCTAAGAAGTGCCCATATTCTTAAACATATCAAAATTATATTTTGAAAGCCAATTTCAGATATTTAAAAATTAAAATGGTAAAGAAATCTTACATCCAAATTGTGAGTGGCTATGGTCCCCTGGAATCTGTTGCGAAGTTTGTCAGCAAGTGGGAAAAAGGCCCTCCAGACTTCTGGAGCCTGTTCTGTCTTCAAACATGCAGTTACTTCCAATGCTGTCACAGTATCCAAATGACCAGATAGAGCAAGAGTCATTGAGTCATGAAGCAATTGTGCCCTAGATAAATGAGAAATAATTTCAATCAGTAACAAGAACACTGACAGCAACCAAATTGAATAGCATAAAGCCAAATGTTTAACCCTGGAGTTGAAGCCACCTTTAATGTGCACTTATTTCAGACAGTTAGAATACATATTACGATTGTTGTAAAGCCTTTTTTGATTACTTACTTTCATTTTAATGTTTTATTATTTTTATTGTATTGATAACAGTTTTAAATTCTCAAAGTTTAATCAAAATTAGGCAGAATTTAAAAACTTGAAAATGTAAGATTTTTACATTGGTGTTTTTACAAATATATCAGCATGTTTTCATTTCTTAAAGTGAATTTTTTTTAATATTGTAAAATATTTCCTGTCATTGATTTTGGAGAGGGGAGAATAAATAGAGCTGTTCAAAATAAACACAATTTTTATTTTAACCCTCTTGATGTAAGATTAGCTCATATCCCATCCATGAGTCTCTGTTTTGTATATGTCTATGCAGGCAAATGGTTGAATCCTTGTGAATTACTCCAAGGGCTGACTGTTGCCTTGGAATGAAGTAATTCAATGAGGCTTAGTGAAGTAACCAAATTGCCTTATTTTATATTTTAAACTGCATATTTGTCCAACACATGAATGACATTTGACCTGGCCTCTTACACCAAAGATTTCTCAGTGGCTTAGGAATCTACCTTACCCTTTAAATTACTTTTTACAAGATTTATTTATTCTCCATTGTTCTAAAATTTGTAAATCATCTTTAAAACCTACTTTATCTAGAATTAAATATTCAAAAATTAAGCAATAAAAATGTGTGTGTTTGTGTCTACACATACTAAACAAAATAGCAACTTCAATACAATAAAATAGCACAAAACTTCATACTTAATTCTTCAAAATACTGATTTACACATGATTGTAAAGGAACATTAAATCCATTAGAGAATTTTTTTTTTATTTATAAATATAGATGAAACAGGAACCATAAATTAAATTATTCTTACAAAAATGAATTAGTGAAATGGAGAAACTACATTAAAAGGTTTCTGCTACTATTAATACAAGTACTAACTCAAATATTCTAATTTATTATTATATATCTATATAATAACATAAATAGTGTTTCTAAAATTTTACTGAAAGATTAATTAAAACTATCTAAATAAATACAAATTATAATGTCTAAAATAAATTTAAATAAAAACCGACCAAAGAAATGATAAATTTGATTGTTTTGGCCACTAAATTGACTTACATTTTTTTGTCTATTTGATCCTACATTTTTTTTATAAAAACCAATTTATTATAATTGCATGATCATACTAATAATATAAAAAATCAACATTACTCTGAAAATAGGTAAAATATTTTCCATGGACACATGAGCAAAAATCACTCCATCATATAAGTGCGGAATGTAAATAGTGAAATCAAATGTGCAGAATCGGGTGCTTTAGGGAGACTGGGGAGGAGAGACCCAGTTGTAGTTACCTAAATTAATCGGTCCTTATCCCTAAAAAGTGGTTTCATACAGAAAAGCTGGTAAGTAAAGAATCATATGGTAAAACTTCGTACATTGCAAATTAGATGTAAAGAACACAAAGATTCGACATTTTTTGGGCAGCTGCCCAATCAGCTGATTATAGAGGGGCGTTTGGATGGACCACACTAGGTTAACTTGTTTCATACTGAAACCAATTATACTATCAAAACTGAAGAATATTGAAATAAAGCGTATTGTTAATAATCCCTTGGCCTTAAATCTGTGGGATTAGACATTAAGATAGTTGGGGAGCCTTAAGGGTGACCTTCTGATCTTCCAAATACTCCAGTAAGGGCCTGCACTCATAAGATTCTTTCTTGTGGATTCTTACTTTTGTCTTTGATAGACCGAAACTAACTTATATTTAGTTTTGTATATAGAGATATTAGAATCCTTTTTTTATAATGAGTTTAAATCTATTGATGACAGATTTGTAGTTTTGAACAAATAATTTTTAATTTATTTTCTGTATTATTTTGTGTTATTTATTTTACTATATTGAATTCCAATTGACCAAAATGACAGAAATTTAATAATATAAAGAAAGTAAGCTACGTTTGGTAATAAAATTAAATTGTGTACAGATACAGAAAAATTATTTATTATACAAAATTCTACAACTTCTATTACACTACTTTTCCACATAACTGCCAAAATTTTTCAGGCATTTGTCATTGTGTGGCTTAAGTTTTTGTATACCTTCTTCATAGAAGTTTGCCACCTGTGTCTTCAACCAGTTGGAAACATTTTCTTTCAACTCTTCATCACTGTTGAAGTGCTGACCACCAACATTGTAAACAAACACAACAAAGCATATGTGGCTGACAGTGATCTCAATATGGCGCACGTTTCTTCTCCTTGATACAGAGTATCTAACGTGCATGTGCGGAACTGTGATCCGAGCTGCAGCGGAGATTAATTGCAATGGAACTTACTTTCTGGACATACCTCATATTATGTAACTATTTATTTACATGGATAATAACTCCACATGGCATTTATAGCTCCTTAAGTTGGCTCATTAGAGCCAAATAAGTTTGAGCAGAAAATAAATATTGTGGAATATTGGGAACAAGGCACATCTGATTTATTTAATCTTAATATAGAACCTAACAATATGGTGTAATTAATATGAGATAAACTTATTACATATATTAAACAGATTATATATAAATTTATTTTTTTTAAATAGTTAAAATTTAATGCTTAAAACTTTCGAGATTATTTTAAATAATAATTCATATTTTGCCTGAATTAAGACATCAAGATCATGATTAAAATTAAATACATAATTTGAATTATTCGATTTCATAATATTTTCATATTATTCCTGTGAATTCATTTTTATCATTTTTTTACAATATTTTATGTTTGTGGGGCAAGAGTTTGTACTTGTTTGTAGAAATATGTATGTATATGTAAGTTGAATATTGTTTAAATCAAATGTTTGATTAACTCGTTTTAATATTATGTTTTCATAATTATGTAGTCAAAAACAGTATGCTATACTTTTAGACAAACTTTTATTAGCATAGCTCGCTAGACACACCCTGATCATTAGTCCTGAAGATGGCTTATATTGGAAGATGAATTGATGGTATTCAAGAATGAATTCTTGTTAATTATTTCATACAAAATTTTTTTGTTAACTCCTTTCTGACCGAACATAAATTACTGATTTACTCTTATACGAAATGTTTCATCAATTTCTATAATTCAAGCTCTTCTATCATAAAGCTCAAATAGTGGATATAGAGTCAATTTGGTATAGCTACTATTATTATATGACCCTATATTAAGTAGTTTGTTAATCATTATTACTAAAATATTATTCATCTGCTTTATATTTTTTTGTTGAGTCATTATTTAAAGGAAATTAATTTTTTTTGTAGCTAAAGCATTATTTTTAGAACAAACAAAACTATAAATAAAGAGGAAAAGAGATAAATTTATTATTTATCAGTATTTAAAATAAATGATATCCCAAAATAAAAATTACATTTGAAAGATCAACTAAATCTTACCTGTAAGTAATAGGAAGAGTCTTGAAAGCAGCAATAAGTCTTTTCCAACCCTCTGTGTCATAGTTAACAACATAAGGACCTGAAAACCCAATAATTTTAAAATTTCAAATATTTTTACAAATGAAAGAGAAGATTTAAACCAATTTTGGGTTACTGGAGGGAATTGATTATTTCAAAGGAATATGAACACAGTTATGCTTCACTATTGCTTTCAATGCATATATTAAAAGATGGAACCATTGGTCAAGTTAGGAGTTAAAATTAAAACTTTAAGAAGGAAAAATATACTACTAATTCCTGTATATCAGTTTAATTTGTGAAATTACTTTACACCTTTTTAATTAATAATTACTATAATTCTTATTTTATTTTATTCCAAAATAAAAAAGGCCTTAAATCTTCCGAAACAATTAAGATATTTTCTTCTATGTTGCTATTCATAATCCCCAAACCGATGATGAGATCAATGAGAGTCCAAGATTTAATAGTGGAAACTTAAATAACTTACTATTCATTATTCATAACAGTTAATTCAATTGATCTACTTAAATTGGTTACGCTATAAGCCATCAAACTCCACAGGCAAGGAGATGTGTGGTTACATTTTTTTTCTATTTGAGAATGATAGATATCTAATTAGGGCTGAGTGTTCCCAGTGGTATATCAGGAATCCACTCAGCCATTACAAATATTTAAAAAAAATTATAAAATTTCTCTACACTAAAGATACTTTGAGAAAACTGAGATCTTTGGTTCAGCTATCTAGCTAATTCACATAATTTAATGAAATTTATGATTTTTTACTCATGAAGTAAAAATTCAATAATTTTATTGAGGTTAAGATATACTCATATAGACTCAGATTAATATTTTTTTAATATTGTTTCCTCGCTCAGTGATATATTATTAGGTTTTAGTTATACTTTTTGTTCAAAAAAGAACCTTTAAATGCTTCAGTACATTTCAGTGAAAAATTGGCAACCAAAAAAGATCTTTATAATAAGCTCATAAAATACCGATACTAGAGATGAATTGCTGCTTAAAAATAATAAAAACTCACCAGTACTGCCAGGATTAAGGATGATGTATGATGATGTTGAAATGTTGTTAAATATAACTGAAATGTTACTGGGGTTCATCCAGCCAATCATCAATGGTTCAGTATTACCAATTGCTGCAACTAGTGGTATCCACCACAACTGTTCTTTGTCTACTCCACTCTTCTTCACAGTTTTTGACCAACTAGTTTCCAAGTTATCGACATATTTCTCCTAAAAAATATATATATATTTTTTATTACATATTAAATTATTCATCTGAAAAGAATCACAATAGGAGAGAGGATTGTTTTCGTTTTTCCTCTGTTTTCCTAATTCTTTAGGTTGATTTGTAGTTATAAATTGTTAACAAAATAATCTTTATTATTAATA
>KZ807069.1:645321-662485 GCA_000696205.2 Oncopeltus fasciatus
TTTTTTTCTTCAGCGATTTAGAAGATTTAGATATCATATGTATTGGTGTTAAAATTGCTTACCTTTACAGATTACTAATGAAGAAATATGTTTTACCACCTGAAGAAGTACCTAAGAAGTTCAAAAACATTGTATGGTTTTGAATAAGGACATGTAGGGCTTAAAACAAATTGGAAAATTTTGTAACCATTTTATCAATCAAATACTATTCAAAGAGGAATTGAAACAATTAAAAGCAGATCCCTGGATGGATCTACTTCTAGTATTATAATTGTAGCCATTATTGTGGACAATTTACTAATTTTCTTGAATCAACTTAAGCTAAGATTGAGAGGTGACGAAATACTTGAATCTGAATTCCAGATGAAGAATCTTGGTGATGATAAGAACTGTTTTTGAAGCACTAGAATGGGAAACTGGATCAATCAAAGAATATATACTGAGAAGGTAATTGAATAATTTATGATAGAAGATTGTTTTCTGATGATTTATTTGTTTTACGTGTCCCAGTGGAGACCCTGATGAAACTTTTAAGACAGTGCATTGCAGGTTAAATCTAAAAGCTATTAGGAGCTATTAGTCTCTTAATTAGGAAATTTCTAAGCCAGTCAATTTTTTTTAAACATAGTCAAAGTAATAACTTCATAATTATTATTGCAATACTCATTAGAAATCAATAAAGTGCATTTTCAAGTAAATTAAAGGTTTTATAAATTTAAAATTATAACATTAGAAGATGCTAAATATTGTCTTATTGTGACACTAATTGGGGCTATGAAAATAACAGTAGGCACTCAATTACTGGTAAGAAAACTAATATTTTCATTAAACCACTCATTGTATTTCATGATAATAAAGGGAAAATTCATTTGGCTAAGAATGAGAAATAATCCAATGCTACACATATGTGTAGCATATATGTAAAATAAATTATTCAATTACCTTATATATATAAGGCACCATTTTATGAGCAATTGTGTTCATTATGGGGTGATTAATTCTAATTATTCAGTGATGATATGTTAGCAGATATATTTACTAAACCATTACCTAAGAATAAATTTCATAGACTTAGATTCATGTAAGGTATTACATGAAATTGCTGTCAGTTGCTCATTATTTCTGATTTAGACTATCTTCAGATAATATGATATTATCCCATAAACATTTTTCTTCATAGTTTATTAGTGGCAATAATTTAAGAGGAAATATTTGAGATTTAAATTACTGTAAACTTACTTATGTGTGTTTTTTGTTTTTGTTTATTGCTGTTTAAAGAATTTAATTGTATACTTATAAATAAAAGTTGAATGAATGCATCAAAGTAAGACTTCTGTATTATAGCACCGGGATTATGACGGAGTATAAGTGAATAAATAAAATAAGAAAGAAAGAAGATGAAGCATATCAGTCATGGAATCAACTGATCGTTAGCAAACACAAAGAATAAGAGTTTTAACTTAAGAGATTGAGTTTGGAACTCATCCAACATACAAGCTGAAACAATTTGTATATAACCTTTAAATGTTTACTCATTTATCTCATAATTTTAGAATGAGCATGTAACTCAAGTTTTGATTTTTTAAATAAATTGTATTATCCCTATTAATCAGCTATTATTTTTTTCAATTTTAATGTAACACAATATAATGAGGAACTTCATAATAAATACCAAAATCATTTTACATGAATAAAATATAATACTAGCATTTTGAAAAGTTTATTATTATTTTACATATTAACTTTGAATCCAAAAATATATCCTCACTAACTGAAATAATTTCATACGAATAAAAAAAATGGACAGAGAATATCTGATAAGAGGTGATGAATGAATAACTTGTAAAAACTAGTCTCCTTTTAGAGCTTACCAGTTTGTAAATACTCGACTTCTGGCATCTTGAAATCTGATATAAAGAGACCAAGGGAGCTAACAGCCATGAGAGGTGTTCTGGAGAACTGAGCACGGATCCAACTCCCATCTCTTGTCCTAAGGGTAATCATAGATTAGCAATTAAATTCTATACATGAATGTTAAAAAAACTATTTATTTTAGACAACTATAGGACAATAATTTAAAATAAAATATATATTTAAAAAGAAAAGACAATATAGGTTCAAATCCACTGAGGTACTTGGGATAAAATTGAAGAACCATTCAGTACTATATTTATAATAATAAATAATAGAAAAATATTCAATTTTATATTTGCATAGTCAGAAAAATGGTGTTTACTAATATCATAATTGGTAATAACAAGTTGGTATAATATTTTGAAAGAACTAATCATAATTATTTATCTTCCATTTAATAAAATCAGTTCATTTTTAATGGAATTTTATCCAAAACTGAAATTCTCAGGATAAAGTTTTTATTGACTCTCTTTAAGGATAAAATTTCCCTAACCTGAGCATTTTTTGTATGGCCACAATTTTACAATTATAGAGGTCCTTAAAATCTAGAAGTTGATGGTGGATCCCGATTTGAAATCCCTAGCCTTCTCCAGTAGGATTCTAAGGGAGAATTCCTGATCAATAGTTGATATTCCTTGTATAAATCTCAGATGGTAACCTCCTATTTCCTATGAGTTCAAGCTTCTCGAAAAAAAATGCTTGAGAATATCTTACGAGCCCTAAGAAACACTAATAACCCTCAATTTTGTGATGTCAATATATTATAAACCATAATTTTTACTATTTTTTTTTTTTTTTTTGTAGTGATCTGCCATTCCTGCCCAGACAATTTTTTTCAAGGGGAGTTAGGCAGGTCTCTCTCAAACTTTTGGAAAACAAAAATCCTTAAACTTTTAAAATGAAGCAATATCACTGTTGAATATTCAACCAAGGGTATGTAATAAGCACCAGAAACACTAAGGTTTTCCTAAATTGTATTTTTTTTTTTTTTTTTTTTTTTTTTTTTTTACAGTCTTTGTCATAATATTATTTTATTACACTTGAAGAGAATTCAGATTAGTTCTAGAAGTGTTTTGTATTTGCTTACATAAATTGCACCTTACTATTTTTCAAAAACATATAGTCACACCTCACTTGCCCTGTTTATGGAAGACAACTGATTTTTATCATAATTAATATATATAAAAATGTTAATACATATTTTATAATTAACATAATATAAAAAAAATTAGCTGTTATAGTCAATATTAATTCATAGTAGGTATGAGTTTACAGTAGTACTAAAAAACTTCTAGTAAACTCTTGATTATAAATCCTCCTCAACTAACTAATAAGTAGGAAACTCACATGTTAGACTGCTCAAGGACAGGCATGTTAGACAAAGCAGTCATTCCTTTCTTGTGTGCTACACTCAGCTCAAACCAAGATTTGATATAAGGTAAATCAAAACATGGAAAAACTTTTCGGGCCTCTCCAATTTTTGATGAAAACACAGCAAACCATCTAGGGAACAAAGTGAAGGAAACATATTGTTAAAGCTATGTTTAAGCTAATTCCTACTTAATTTTATTACTTCTTAAGAACAGGTTACTGACCATGTTATTTTAATGACACAAATTTTGCTGAAATTATTTCAATGGTATATATATATATGTGTGTAATTATTTTATTTATTTATTACTGCTGTATGAGAGAAAGGCTCTTTAATTATGAAAGCCTAACCAATAGGAATCACCATACAGTATAGATATGAGATACATAGACAGATTACCTGATCCAAACTGGCCCTCCTATTATCATTTCTGATAATACAAATCAAATATTCATTTAAAAATAATAGAAATAGGGTTTTTAAACATGAAATCATAAAATGTTTTTAAAACTTTTTTGAGAAATTTCAATTATTGACTGAGCCTTGTCTCAATTTAAAAGTGGTTTTATAAAACAATTTATTTTTTTAGATTGTAAATATGTTTCGTAATACTTACCTCTCTTCTCCACCTTCTTTTTCTGTGTATGATCCCTGGTAGAAAGGACATTGGGTATTGGAACTAAGCTTGTTTTCGAACTTGATATCCAGCTGATAGGTAGCATCTCTCTGAAGTTTCTGTGAGCAGTGAATTTTGAGAGAGTCATTTTCTCTCTCAACACCACTCACAGATATTGGTCTAAACATATATTAAACCAAACAATTATTATTAAATCCTAATTTTTCATTTTTAAAATTTATCCTTATAATTATTTTAACACCTTTTCTGTAATAAGGGACGTTTTGACCCCATATAGGAATTTCTTCTCCGGCGGGGCTCCCAGTTTGAAATGTTTCCTTGTGTTGGGACACTGTTGGCAGTTTATATTGCTTCAAAAGATAATTATATTGCTAATTATAAGCATTAAACTTTACTTTTTCAATTACTGATACATCTATCGACTTCTACAAGTCTTAAATCAATAGATGTATTAGTACATTTATGTCGAACTAGTATCTTAAATTCCAAATTAAATTCTATATAAAAAGTTTGTGGGCTATTTAAACCAGTGATTTAATTGAGAACTATAATTATATTGCTCTCTGTATACATCTGTTATTACAGAGGCATTTATACTATAACCAATACAAATACAATCAATTAGGATTTCAAAAATATATTTTAAAACAAGATAGTGACTTATACTAAAAAGATTTATTACACTAGTTTTCACTAATTTCTTTTCATTGTAGTTTTCTTTAGCTTTACTTTTTACCAAATTGGATTCAACACTTTCCTTTTCTTCTCTTAACAAACAATATTTTATCTAAAGTGTGTTACACTAATTAGCCTTTAATATTAACAGATACTGAAATTTCCCCAATGTATTATAAAGCTGCACAGACAATGAAGTACTCAATTAGACTGGAGATTTTATCTTCTTTCAATTGTAATAACTTCTATTCATTAGAGGGTCTTGCAAGGGGAGAAACAGATAACCAGACACCAACGCCTTCGCCACTTAGCAGTACATCCCCTCAAATAAATTAATGATTTACCTTATCTATGAGAATAATGAATGATTTTACAATTGGTTTAAATAATGTTAATAAATTATATATATACATGTGTGTGTGAAAATTAAGTATAATAGTTTATGGAATGTTTAGGGACAACTCTTTAAATTGAGCTATCAAAGACAGATAAATTTTAGAAGAATGACCATTACACCATATTATAAGTGAATGTATACATCAAATTTTGTCAGTTTAACCATTTAAAATTATATATAATANTCATTAGAATCTTATATTTAAATTTGGCGAAAGGGAAAAAATTCTTGGAGACATTTCTTTTTCAAATTACTGATGGCAGAGCCATTTTGGCAGCCCTAGCTACTGGCAGTAGTCTGTCTACTCACCCCTGTTAACGATGTCGATCCTCACCCTGCCGGAGTAGGTGCCCTCTCCGGGCTGCGGGTGGAGGTCTATCCTGTATCCCTTGGGTTCGATTGGGAAGCTGGGCGCCTCGTAGAAGGCATTCGCAGCAGACACGAGGAGCAGGGAGAGAAGGCCAGCTGTCGGTGGCCACATGACTCGAGGGGTACGAAGGGCGAGACTGGCCTCCTGCCCCCACCGAGCCCTCGCCAACAAGCCTTAATACTTCCTCTTTGGTGGCGGCCATTTTCCAATCAACACTGCATCCTCATCTCCCAAGCTTCTTTATCTGCCCCTCTACGCGTGAATCAGGGGCTCCACACCCGACTATAATTTGCCAACTTAATGCAACTCTAAAACTCCCTTAAGTTTCTACCAGTGCCTTTTGGCATCAATTGCTCAATCATCATCTAATTGATTGAACATCAATAGTATTGTCCAGAAAGTTGTCGGGATCAGAGAAAAAAAAATTCAGATTCACAAATAAAAAGTTATCTTCTTTTTATTTTACTTTGATTGAAACCCCGAACATTTCCTCCACAATTAATTGCTTAATATCAACTACCACTAAAAACATTGACTAAAACTGCAGAGAAATATCATCAGATATAATACAAATGATCGCAAATAAGTTAAATTATTGTTCTTCTATTTATAAATCTAATTCTTCTGAACATCATACCTTCCATTGTCCGTCTCCATTGGTTTCTGCAAACCATCTGTTGACGAGCGCTTTCGGACATTGTCCATCTTCTGACCGAATATATGCGTTCACTGTCACTGTCAGTATTCAAGTAGTGGAAGGTATGACAGTTCTATATTCATTGGTGGTAGAAATAACCCTTTAGATTATCTTCTGAACATGATATGTATAACATTTTCTTATTTGATTATATAGGAAGAAAAATAAACAAATAAGTAGTTCACATAAAGAGAAAAAGTGTTCAATGTATTACTTTCAAATCAAATAGAATCTATCTTGCCAAGAGGTCCCGAGGACATCTTAGTTTGAATCGACAGGGATGGTTGTATGGGGATTACATTTGGAGGATAGGGCCTATGAAAATGGATTTTAATAACGTGGCAGATGACATTAAATTGAAGTTATGTTGTAGGATAGAGTTAGATAAGAGCGATTGCGATTATTCTGAAGATTTTGGATTGAAAGGATTGGATTATTTGGATGTTGGAAGGCTTGGTAAAGCTCTGCACCGTATGTCCAGATTGATCGTAAAGTTTTGTACAGTGTAAGTTCGTCATCTACTTTATGATTTAGGTTCCTATTCATTAGTCTGGATAAGAATGTTAGCCGCCGTTTAAGTTATTGTCTTTAATTTTGGTATACTCGCCCCAAGCGATTCGTGAGTCCAGATGAAACGGAATATGAGAGTGATATAGGAGAGTGCAATAGGTGATAGGTCAGAGGTGCCGCTATGTATAAGATATCGGTATGATAAGAACTAGATACTGACATTGACTTAAAATACACTCGACAATGGGAGGAGGGATTCATAGAACATTATATTAGAGTGGCAGACAGAATAGAACACAGTTATAACTAAGCAACAGGTAGAACGCACCAATATATATTATTTATTGTATAACTCCTTATATACACTAATATTTTCCTGACTACAATAGTAATTAAGCTGACATTGCAAACTTTGTTCCAAATATTCCCAGAATCCCCCATCTTTCTTGATCCTAGCTCTAGCAAAAAAAAAAAAAAAAATCAATTCCCACCCACCCACACCAGATCAGATGAGTGGAAGACTATAAGATGTCTGCAGATCCATTCCTTGAGTTTATATACAGAGAGTAGAAGATAACCTCCATTTGAGAATGCAGATGTGATTGCAAGCCAGAGATGGCATTTTTGAAGACCCAGTACATGCTGTGCAAAAGAGTAACATGCATTTTTAAGAACTTAATTAATACTTTCTTCTCTTTTTTCCTACAATTCTTTGCTCAACTAACTTATCTCATAATTTTTGCTTATCACGTTATTATTTACATTAACTCGAAAGTGACATTTATTTAAACAAACTACAGTATTAAATAGAATAAAAACAGCGTTATTGATGGACATCTAAAGCTCTTAACATTGATCATAGTTTAGAAGATCTTAGGAAACAATGCTTATTTACCGTTATTACGGAAATATAACTACTTGCTTAACTGCCTTGGCAATATTGTATAATATTGAAAAGGAATGAAAAAATTACCTATCTTGTGCTCCTATTTCTCCTCGAAAATAAGTTCCAAATATCAGATTTTGAAAGCTTTTGACCTAGCACCATTATTTTTTAAGTTACCGAACTTCGAGTTTTGATTTTTTTTAAACTTTTTTTCCCTTTAAAAATGTGTATGTGAAATTGGGGAATCATTTGCAAAACCCTACTTTCAGACGGCAATCTAAGAACTAGTCACACATTCTGAAACTTGAGGTGACAGGGCCACTAATTATACTACTTGCATTTTTCTTTCAGATCAACCGTTTGAACGGGAAATTCATTTAAGCCGTCATAAAATAAACACACACACACACATATATTTCATTAAAAAAACAATTTATCAAAATTTGGTATTTAAGTTTCTATTTACAAACTGCTGGATGACCTCCGTTAATAGCTAAAATCAGTCCGTTGGGGGGGGGGGGCGGATTTTAGAAGGAGACCAACATTTTTAAATCTTAATATTTGAAATCTCTAATTTAAATCTTACTTAAATCTAATAATATCGTCGTTATTATTAGCTTAGCGAAAAAATTATAAATCAAAATAGGTGTTAAATGTAATTTTAATTCATTTCAATAACATTTAAAAAAAAAAACGAATAAAAAACACTTATTGAGAAAGATAATTAAGAATTTCATTTCGAGTCGGGCGGCCCCCCCCCCTTTTTAAAATATTAAAAATAAATTCAATATTTAGTTTTTTTATTACAAATCCTTGCAAGATATAAAAAGAGTATAGAGAGAGAATAAAATTTATATTCGTTGTTATTTGATTGGTGTAAATTGTAATTTTCTAACATTAATATTCTACAATATTTTTACGAAAAATGTATATTGAGGAAGAACTTTACGAATGTAACTACTGTGGGGAAGCGCTTCTCCCACTCTACCTTCCCAGCCAGTCTTGAGTAAACTTCAGTGGTCATACTTTTTTTATTAATTTTTCTATCTTGCTTGAAAACTAAATTTCCTTTATTTACTCTTATTTATATGCATCATTAATGAAAAAAAGGGAAATCTGCTTATGTTACACAGTTACTACTTGACAGACATTTATATTTTGGAAATTACAGACACTAGAGCACAAACAATATATTTAGTTTTATAGTTCGAACTCTTGCTTCCATAATGTAAAAAATTCGAGAAATGTTTTAATGTCATGCCGTAGAATTGAAGTACCAAACTTGATTTTTTTTTTTTTTTTTTTAAGAGTAATTTTAAAAATATTCCCTTTAACTTTTTATATATTGTTTCTAATTTAAAGTTAGAAAATTTTTAACACGAAGAAAGATCTAGATTCATGGACAAGTAACGGTAGAGAAGTGAAGGAATCATTAGAATCTTATATTTAAATTTGGCGAAAGGGAAAAAATTCTTGGAGACATTTCTTTTTCAAATTACTGATGGCAGAGCCATTTTGGCAGCCCTAGCTACTGGCAGTAGTCTGTCTACTCACCCCTGTTAACGATGTCGATCCTCACCCTGCCGGAGTAGGTGCCCTCTCCGGGCTGCGGGTGGAGGTCTATCCTGTATCCCTTGGGTTCGATTGGGAAGCTGGGCGCCTCGTAGAAGGCATTCGCAGCAGACACGAGGAGCAGGGAGAGAAGGCCAGCTGTCGGTGGCCACATGACTCGAGGGGTACGAAGGGCGAGACTGGCCTCCTGCCCCCACCGAGCCCTCGCCAACAAGCCTTAATACTTCCTCTTTGGTGGCGGCCATTTTCCAATCAACACTGCATCCTCATCTCCCAAGCTTCTTTATCTGCCCCTCTACGCGTGAATCAGGGGCTCCACACCCGACTATAATTTGCCAACTTAATGCAACTCTAAAACTCCCTTAAGTTTCTACCAGTGCCTTTTGGCATCAATTGCTCAATCATCATCTAATTGATTGAACATCAATAGTATTGTCCAGAAAGTTGTCGGGATCAGAGAAAAAAAAATTCAGATTCACAAATAAAAAGTTATCTTCTTTTTATTTTACTTTGATTGAAACCCCGAACATTTCCTCCACAATTAATTGCTTAATATCAACTACCACTAAAAACATTGACTAAAACTGCAGAGAAATATCATCAGATATAATACAAATGATCGCAAATAAGTTAAATTATTGTTCTTCTATTTATAAATCTAATTCTTCTGAACATCATACCTTCCATTGTCCGTCTCCATTGGTTTCTGCAAACCATCTGTTGACGAGCGCTTTCGGACATTGTCCATCTTCTGACCGAATATATGCGTTCACTGTCACTGTCAGTATTCAAGTAGTGGAAGGTATGACAGTTCTATATTCATTGGTGGTAGAAATAACCCTTTAGATTATCTTCTGAACATGATATGTATAACATTTTCTTATTTGATTATATAGGAAGAAAAATAAACAAATAAGTAGTTCACATAAAGAGAAAAAGTGTTCAATGTATTACTTTCAAATCAAATAGAATCTATCTTGCCAAGAGGTCCCGAGGACATCTTAGTTTGAATCGACAGGGATGGTTGTATGGGGATTACATTTGGAGGATAGGGCCTATGAAAATGGATTTTAATAACGTGGCAGATGACATTAAATTGAAGTTATGTTGTAGGATAGAGTTAGATAAGAGCGATTGCGATTATTCTGAAGATTTTGGATTGAAAGGATTGGATTATTTGGATGTTGGAAGGCTTGGTAAAGCTCTGCACCGTATGTCCAGATTGATCGTAAAGTTTTGTACAGTGTAAGTTCGTCATCTACTTTATGATTTAGGTTCCTATTCATTAGTCTGGATAAGAATGTTAGCCGCCGTTTAAGTTATTGTCTTTAATTTTGGTATACTCGCCCCAAGCGATTCGTGAGTCCAGATGAAACGGAATATGAGAGTGATATAGGAGAGTGCAATAGGTGATAGGTCAGAGGTGCCGCTATGTATAAGATATCGGTATGATAAGAACTAGATACTGACATTGACTTAAAATACACTCGACAATGGGAGGAGGGATTCATAGAACATTATATTAGAGTGGCAGACAGAATAGAACACAGTTATAACTAAGCAACAGGTAGAACGCACCAACTTTATTCAGATCAAGACCTACGTTGCAGAACTGTGGGGTGCCGCTAAGCCTTCCAATATCCAACGAATACAATCCTTTCAGTCCAAAATCCTCAGAATAATTGCTAACGCTCCATACTATGTGTCCAAACTTACCCTTCATCACGACTTTAATATTCATTTTGTCAATGACCTTATCTCCACCCGCTTCAAGCTCTGCCATAGTAAACTCCAATTTCATCCCAATCCATATGCCCAGTCCCTGTCGTCGGACTCCAATCCTTACAATCCTCCCCGGCGACTAAAACGGAGATGGCTTCGTGACCTCCTGGGCCTTAATGCCTAAACTTATTGCGATTGGGGTCGATGGACCCCTCCTCCCTGCACAAAATAAATTCAATATTTAGTTTTTTTATTACAAATCCTTGCAAGATATAAAAAGAGTATAGAGAGAGAATAAAATTTATATTCGTTGTTATTTGATTGGTGTAAATTGTAATTTTCTAACATTAATATTCTACAATATTTTTACGAAAAATGTATATTGAGGAAGAACTTTACGAATGTAACTACTGTGGGGAAGCGCTTCTCCCACTCTACCTTCCCAGCCAGTCTTGAGTAAACTTCAGTGGTCATACTTTTTTTATTAATTTTTCTATCTTGCTTGAAAACTAAATTTCCTTTATTTACTCTTATTTATATGCATCATTAATGAAAAAAAGGGAAATCTGCTTATGTTACACAGTTACTACTTGACAGACATTTATATTTTGGAAATTACAGACACTAGAGCACAAACAATATATTTAGTTTTATAGTTCGAACTCTTGCTTCCATAATGTAAAAAATTCGAGAAATGTTTTAATGTCATGCCGTAGAATTGAAGTACCAAACTTGATTTTTTTTTTTTTTTTTTTAAGAGTAATTTTAAAAATATTCCCTTTAACTTTTTATATATTGTTTCTAATTTAAAGTTAGAAAATTTTTAACACGAAGAAAGATCTAGATTCATGGACAAGTAACGGTAGAGAAGTGAAGGAATCATTAGAATCTTATATTTAAATTTGGCGAAAGGGAAAAAATTCTTGGAGACATTTCTTTTTCAAATTACTGATGGCAGAGCCATTTTGGCAGCCCTAGCTACTGGCAGTAGTCTGTCTACTCACCCCTGTTAACGATGTCGATCCTCACCCTGCCGGAGTAGGTGCCCTCTCCGGGCTGCGGGTGGAGGTCTATCCTGTATCCCTTGGGTTCGATTGGGAAGCTGGGCGCCTCGTAGAAGGCATTCGCAGCAGACACGAGGAGCAGGGAGAGAAGGCCAGCTGTCGGTGGCCACATGACTCGAGGGGTACGAAGGGCGAGACTGGCCTCCTGCCCCCACCGAGCCCTCGCCAACAAGCCTTAATACTTCCTCTTTGGTGGCGGCCATTTTCCAATCAACACTGCATCCTCATCTCCCAAGCTTCTTTATCTGCCCCTCTACGCGTGAATCAGGGGCTCCACACCCGACTATAATTTGCCAACTTAATGCAACTCTAAAACTCCCTTAAGTTTCTACCAGTGCCTTTTGGCATCAATTGCTCAATCATCATCTAATTGATTGAACATCAATAGTATTGTCCAGAAAGTTGTCGGGATCAGAGAAAAAAAAATTCAGATTCACAAATAAAAAGTTATCTTCTTTTTATTTTACTTTGATTGAAACCCCGAACATTTCCTCCACAATTAATTGCTTAATATCAACTACCACTAAAAACATTGACTAAAACTGCAGAGAAATATCATCAGATATAATACAAATGATCGCAAATAAGTTAAATTATTGTTCTTCTATTTATAAATCTAATTCTTCTGAACATCATACCTTCCATTGTCCGTCTCCATTGGTTTCTGCAAACCATCTGTTGACGAGCGCTTTCGGACATTGTCCATCTTCTGACCGAATATATGCGTTCACTGTCACTGTCAGTATTCAAGTAGTGGAAGGTATGACAGTTCTATATTCATTGGTGGTAGAAATAACCCTTTAGATTATCTTCTGAACATGATATGTATAACATTTTCTTATTTGATTATATAGGAAGAAAAATAAACAAATAAGTAGTTCACATAAAGAGAAAAAGTGTTCAATGTATTACTTTCAAATCAAATAGAATCTATCTTGCCAAGAGGTCCCGAGGACATCTTAGTTTGAATCGACAGGGATGGTTGTATGGGGATTACATTTGGAGGATAGGGCCTATGAAAATGGATTTTAATAACGTGGCAGATGACATTAAATTGAAGTTATGTTGTAGGATAGAGTTAGATAAGAGCGATTGCGATTATTCTGAAGATTTTGGATTGAAAGGATTGGATTATTTGGATGTTGGAAGGCTTGGTAAAGCTCTGCACCGTATGTCCAGATTGATCGTAAAGTTTTGTACAGTGTAAGTTCGTCATCTACTTTATGATTTAGGTTCCTATTCATTAGTCTGGATAAGAATGTTAGCCGCCGTTTAAGTTATTGTCTTTAATTTTGGTATACTCGCCCCAAGCGATTCGTGAGTCCAGATGAAACGGAATATGAGAGTGATATAGGAGAGTGCAATAGGTGATAGGTCAGAGGTGCCGCTATGTATAAGATATCGGTATGATAAGAACTAGATACTGACATTGACTTAAAATACACTCGACAATGGGAGGAGGGATTCATAGAACATTATATTAGAGTGGCAGACAGAATAGAACACAGTTATAACTAAGCAACAGGTAGAACGCACCAACTTTATTCAGATCAAGACCTACGTTGCAGAACTGTGGGGTGCCGCTAAGCCTTCCAATATCCAACGAATACAATCCTTTCAGTCCAAAATCCTCAGAATAATTGCTAACGCTCCATACTATGTGTCCAAACTTACCCTTCATCACGACTTTAATATTCATTTTGTCAATGACCTTATCTCCACCCGCTTCAAGCTCTGCCATAGTAAACTCCAATTTCATCCCAATCCATATGCCCAGTCCCTGTCGTCGGACTCCAATCCTTACAATCCTCCCCGGCGACTAAAACGGAGATGGCTTCGTGACCTCCTGGGCCTTAATGCCTAAACTTATTGCGATTGGGGTCGATGGACCCCTCCTCCCTGCACAGTGATGNAGCTTACCAGTTTGTAAATACTCGACTTCTGGCATCTTGAAATCTGATATAAAGAGACCAAGGGAGCTAACAGCCATGAGAGGTGTTCTGGAGAACTGAGCACGGATCCAACTCCCATCTCTTGTCCTAAGGGTAATCATAGATTAGCAATTAAATTCTATACATGAATGTTAAAAAAACTATTTATTTTAGACAACTATAGGACAATAATTTAAAATAAAATATATATATATATATTAAGAATTGTAACTAGATTATTATAATTTCAGAATTGATTTCATAAAATTAATACTTGATAAAAGCTTATGTATTATGGGCGTTGCACTGTGTATGCGACTCTTCAATATGTAATATTCAATATATAATTGTAAGTCAAGACATTTCGTTCCGACGGAGTACAGGAAGGGTGGTTGATGTGGAGGGCGTCTATCACTTCACTGCCAGATGACCTATTCCAGCGAAGTACTGGAAGAAGTGGTTGAACTAGAGGGCGTCTAGCACTTTACTGCCCGATGACCGATTCCAGCGAAGTTCTGGAAGAGGTGGTCGAAGTCGATGGCGTACATCACTTCACTGCCCGATGTCCGATTCTAGTGAAATACTGGAAGAAGTGGTTCAAAATTCAAATTTACAAAATTCTATTTTATTTCTGGAAATTTTTTTGAAAAAATAACAAATGTGTAAGAATATAAACTACTGTGGAACAATTTTCAGCTTTTCTTTTCTTTTCTTGGTAATATACCTTTGATGATTTGAAAGTTACAATGGTATATTAATTAATTATAAATTAATTCTTCTTTTATTATTTTTTTGTTGTGAGAGTGATACTCTTAAGTTTTTAAATCTCGGTGGTTTTTCAGAGGAAATACTACGTGCCGATGGTAATCGCGACCAGCACTTGTGGTTTATCGTCCCGTCCGGATCTTTCTCCGTAGTATCGATTTACCAACCCCCCCTCCCTCGCACCAAGCCCGCAACTCTCGCGGGGGGAAGCCGGACAAGTCCTTCTTAGCCAACGCAACTGCAGGCCACGTGATCGCACAACGTGTCCAGCCCCAGTGGACGTCGGACTCGCGGCCCAACCACCTCTCGCCAGGATGGAACAGGGTAAGTCCATCCGACCCACAGTTCTCAGAGGATCACAGTTCGCATGGCACTGCGGAAATACAATACGATTAAGCCCCCTAAAAAGCAGATTACAATTTTAATTTATTTTTATTTTATATGAATAAAATCAATGCTCTGCCGAAAGACACATCAAAATTTAAAAACAAAAACAAAAAAAAACTGTAATTTTATTAAATTACAATAATTTTTTATTTTCCAGCAAGAATTTTTATGTATTCATATTAGAAGCTTTTCATTTCATTAATTTTTTACCTCAAATTGTTTGCTTGTCCTCAGTATTCAGAAACTCACCCCTATCTTAAGATGAGACACTTTCTGGCACTTAAGCTCGCAGTCAATACATAATAGGGTGCGCCAGGGTAGCTCATGGAATCAGTTCAGTTCTTGCAATCCTGATACAGCTGGTTCATATCCCGCTCTGAGCAAGCTATTATCTCTTAATAAAAGCTTGTCTTGATCATAGGATGCTTAGAATGGGATGGCAACCTGTAGATAGCCCTCCTCTCCATGCCTCTAGGTATTTGAAAGGGAGGCAAAGACTTATACACTTATTAAAATAATAAGATAAAATATAACTTAAACACAATAGAAAAAGATAAAAGTGGGGAGAAATGGCCCAGTACCTCTATTTCATGAATGTAGGTGTGATAAAACTTCCGAATATCATGAATGTGGAGGGGGGGGGGGATTTTGGTCATGTTTGTATATTTAACACCTTCGATGATCTTAGTCTTCTATTCGAAAATGGATAAATTTAATTAATATTATTCACTGATGAGGCATCATTTTTCTAACCAGTGTTCCAACCCAAAGAATAAAAACAAAAATGGATTTTTGACAATGATAGACTTAATCGAACGTGGAACCAATTAGTTTCTTGCCCACTTTATTGTACCACATCAGGAGCTGTATGCCATCTATTGCTTGACGTGAGAGGTTAGTTTCTTTAAGTTTTAAGTCTTAAGTTTTACCCCCTTAAGAAATTCCAACAAATTACATGAAACTAGTTTGTGACTGGTTTAAATGAACTCAGTAATGATAAAATATTTGTGTCCTTCGAATAAAGAAAAAAAAAGGAGTGATAATTTTTTGTCTGTAGCAATAAATAATAAAATGTAATAAAATATGTAGAATTTCAGATTTTTTAATCTTACTTTATTTTTCTTATTATTATTGTATTAGTATTTTAACTGTCTGGCCTGAGCATTCTGTAAAAGCGGGAAGACTAAATCTTTTACTAAAGCTATCTTAACCTGCAATATCACTCCTACAACTAGGCTACTTAATAACATTTAAAATTAATTTTTCCAACGACTTTTTATTACTCTGTGTACCTCAGGTTTGAAGAGAACGGTATTGTGTGTCAGCAGAGCTATCCATGACCTGCACTAAGAAGCCAATGTGATATTTCACTCAATATCCACTTGCTCCGTTTTTTAAACCATGTGATAACGACTATATCTTTTTCAATTTTAATATTTAAATCTTGTTCTGGCGTTGGTTAGGTTCGTCCTGCGCAGTATAGTAGTTCCGAATTGCTGTACCTTGCGGTTAGAGAGTCTGCTACAACTCCAAGGATTTCTCTTCGGATATTAATTCGTGCTACATTTACTAGGTGTATTATGTTCCTACATTTTTATTATACATTTATTTCTTTATTAGAAGAGCCTGGAAAGTCGAAGCATACAGCTATTCTCATGTATTTACCACAGTGTGTAGGCTCATTAACATCAACATGCATGTAAAAATAACTATTAATGGATCGTTAATAACCTTAATGCCATAATAAACACACAATAGTATTGGGCTTAAAACAGTTCCTTGAATTCATCCTAATTTTCCCATCTACGTTCCATGCAACAAATACTTGAAAAACAAAAACCAACTATTGAAAAACAAAAACTTTTGAACTAAGGAAACTCATGGGTTCCTTGCACTAAAAAAAACTAGTTTTTATATATATTTCTAGAAATATTCCTGAAAATTGTTTTTTTATTATTATTGAATGAATTAAATGCCTGAAACAAAAGCGTTTGAGATTTTAAAGTTAATTCTAAATATGAACAGCATAGTTTCTATCGTAAATATTCAGCAATTTTTTTTTTTTTTTTTTAAATAAGAAAAATATATGAAAGCACACAGCTATTTGTTATGTTGGAGTAATGGCTTTTGGTAGTTTCTGTCTCATCAGTCAAACTAAGATCCAAAAATAAAACTAAAACCCTACTTTTACGAATACTGAAGGAATGCAGTAATTGAGGTCATTCTCAGGGCATATTAAAATTTTTTTTTTTTTTTACAATTAGT